>JAVTVY010037729.1:0-159705 GCA_036873755.1 Hanleya hanleyi
GGCATTTATTCTGCGCAAGAACAGCATTTTGCAGGCGGCATTTATTCTGCACAAGAACAGCATTTTAGTACAGGCGGCATTTATTTTACACAAGAACAGCATTTTAGGGCACAGGCGGAATTTATTCTGCACAAGAACAGCATTTTAGAGTTCTGCACAAGAGCAGCATATTAGCTGTGTACAAACATTTATATTGTCCACAGGATGCATGTTTTCATTATCAAAACATCCTTCCGTTTTGTACTCTGCATTGAAAAATCAGAGATAAAACCCTATATCACTTGACTTAATGACAGGGATCGAAAACTCTGGAAAAAGCATAAGTACATCCCAATATCTAAGTTATCTTACAACAGTATACATGATAATTCATGGGAATGCTTAGGCATACAGGCAGTGATACTATAAATCACTCCCTCCCCCTTTCAATTGTAAACAAGGAATTACACCGTTAAAACATAACATGTTTTGAACGGATTTGAAATTGATTATATTCAAATTCAGTACACCTGTAATAATATTTATTAACTGCCGGTACACAAGCTCCCTTTCCAAGTTATGTGAGTAGATGAATCTTATATAACTAAAAATTAAAAATAAGAAAGAGTGTTCTCTTGTGCCGCGCACCGACCAGAATGGTCACATTCTCACCCCACGCCGTGCACCCAGCCTGACCCGCTTGACGTTTCTACGTCACAGCCAATCGAAACACCAGAATTCACCACACCCTCTCAGCACATGTGCTCATGACCACGCCCCCTTTGGCGAGCGCATGTACTCCGATAACGTGAAGACAGAAGTTTCAAACTATACGCTGAACCGTTTGAAACTATATGTCTCCTCTAAATACCGTACTATTTAATACTACACAAAACCCCCAAAACCATATATCTTCCGTTATAAGGTACAGGCGGCATTTATTCTGCACAAGAACAGCATTTTAGATCTGAAAGGAGGGAGAAAATGTACACTCAAAACTTAAATCCCCAAATCTCTCGTTACAGCTAAACGCGACTCTTTCGAGTCATCTATGTAAGCGTTGATGGCATCAGAACGCCACCGTCCATGTTTTTTCAGAAGCCTAATATCTTTCCCACTTTTAACACTGGCCGTTACGCCACCTGATCTTAGCGAGTGTAAGCCTAAGCTTGAGCCAGAAGGGGCAAACTTTTTCAATCTTGCGCCAATCACTTCCCTAGCTCTAGTGTAACTCAAGCATTTATTCTTCGTGATTAATTTCTTCTTGCCCTTTGTACAGACCAAAGGTTTGAATAAAAAATCATCATCAAATGTAGACAACTGAGCTGCCAACAGATAACGCTCTAACCAACTAACAGGACAAGCTACTGTGTTTGTTCTGCTAATAATTACCTCATTACCTTTCCTGTACTGATCAGTTTTACTCTTTCTAACATTTAAACACATATGATCAACTTCAATTTTAAATTCACAAACTCTAAGATTCTGGATCTCATCAAAACGTAAATAACCGGCAAAACCAACTAGCGCCATAGAAATGTCACGAATCTCACTCAAGTCTTGAGAGTACCTGTAATTTTCACACATCTTCATCAATGTTTCAGAACCCACGGGATCCTTACGTACTACTGGTTTGGAATGTTCGCGTTTTATTCCATCCAACACCATTTTGATGAAAGTGTTCTCCGTTCGCGATCTTAAGTTACAAGAATCGTGCATCCATTTTATACCGTAAACTGCAGCTTCCACAACAGAAACGTTTTTAGTTGTGTCGGCCAGATAAACAAGGTACAATCCAAATTCACATGCTGAAGCTGGTAGAACAGTAAAGTCCCTATTTGAAGCGAATAATTTCCATTTTTGAAAAGCAGTATTGTACTTCACGGTAGTAGATTCAGCCTTAGTGTGAACAACATACTCTGCTAATCGATCAACTAAATGTCCCGTTTCTTGATCACCCGTCTGTCGTTTCTCCTCTAGCTCGCACCATACACTGCCGTTCACATTCACACCTGAAATAATCAAGAATTACATAGGCATTACAAACAATTGTCACAATACCCCAGATATGCGGTACAATATCCCTTTTGGACAAGTCTCAGTCGTTCCCTTCCAGACTGTAGTCGTAATGCTAGTTATTTAAATGTCAGAGGCCTTCCAGAAAACATGTCGTTTTCTGGATTTCCTGGTACAATTGCCGTACCATTGTTCGGTAATTCAGTCCAATTCAATACAAATGTATGAAAATGTATCCCATCTGGACATATGAAAGGCCAATACGGCGCTGAACGCCACAGCGGTACCACTGATGTACCAGTCATTTTGTTCACAGTCATGTATTTCCACACTTCCAAGATCAGACAAGGAGGTGGAACAACCCAGTTATTATCGCATGACCAATCTTGTGCAAAAGCATCCACCCCTTCTGTTCCTTCTATATAAAACAGACTGTTGAATCGTTTGCACTTTGCATTGTAGTTACTTGCAAATCGGTCTACTGTATGAGGACCCCATCTCCCATCCAAATATTTGAAACTAGGAACACCAATCCCCCAATCATTGAAGTCAATAAATTTGCTCAACTGGTCAGCTCTCTGATTTTGTTCACGAGGAACCTATTGTACATCCAGTTTTATACCATGAGTCGAACAGCAATCATAGATACTGACTGCTATGACCGGCATCTTCTCTTTCTTGCTGCCCACCTCCACAATTCTGGAGACATTCTGGTTATCTGTGAACCACTTTACAGACTGTCCTTGAAGACGATCTTTCATCGTCTCAAGCAGTCTTGACACTGCCACTAGTTCACGCCATGTGGAACTCTCTTGGGCTTCCGTTTCAGTCCACTTACCATGGACCACAAGGTCATTATGTTCAACGACATAACCCGCATAGCCTATTCCAGAAGCATCTGAAAATGCCAACACGTCATTGTAATTTATTTGGCCCCAAGTTTGACCCTGCAGTCTATCGACACCTTCTAACCAGAAATAAAGTTCTCTTACCGCATTGCATCCACAATGACTTTAGAAAACCAATTCTGTCTACTGTCGACACAGTACTGTAAGAACCTTGTCTGCAGTTGTGTTATCTTACCACAACAATCCGTGAGAGAAATTATTTGTCCCACTATAGATGCAATCAGCCTAACGGAAACTACACTTCCTTCAACTTCCACACGTTGCAAAACCGAACTGATGTAACGTTTTAGTTTACAAATCTTAGACTCCTTTGCAAACAACCTTGCATGTTTGCAGTCAAAGCAAACACCTAACCATAGCTGCATATCATTAGGTTCCCAACACGATTTGACATCATGCGGAATAAATCCGGCATTTATCAAGTCCGATCGCACTAACTTGCTATGCTTGGTAGCAACGTTTTTACCTCCAGCTCCACCCAATCCATCGTCTAAGTACAATATAATTGTAATTCCTAGTCCTCTCCATCTTCTGACCAGGACCCGGCATAACTTTGTAAACACATATGGAGCGGTGGAAATGCCAAAAGCTAAAACGATGAAGACAAAATACCTGATTTTCCCCCCAAAATTCCAAGAAAACCCCAAATATCGACGATGTCCTTCAAAAATTGGGATGTGATGATAAGCACTCCTGATGTCCAAAGTAAACAAGTAATCACCTTTCTCAAACATGGACTTTGCAACTTGGATGCCTTCCAAAGAAAATTTATGTTTCAATAAACAGTTGTTTATATGTCTAGCATCCAAAATCAGTCTTTTCTTTCCTGCATCGTTAATATCGACCGTTAAAGGATTCACAACTGTAGGAGGGTCCTCTACTTCAGAAACACAACCTATTTTACAGAGCCGATCTATTTCTGTTTCTACAAACACAAACACAGCCGATTTATTGTTTCTCAAAATCGCTTCTTCTGGTTCTTGTACAAAAGGGAGAACATAGCCATTCTTAATTATATTTAAGACCAGAGGGGGCGCACCTATTCTTTCTCAAAAACCGCAATGTTGTTTCAGACGTCCAACGGGACTAAGCCCCTCCCCCAAATCATCGAAATCAAGACAACTCTCATCAACCAATGAGGGCGAAGATTCTTCCCTTGAATATTTTAACCCAGATTCATCATCATTGAACACGGTGCCACATGCCTCCACGCATGCGTCACTCATGGCATCACTACCTTGCACCCGTTGCCCCAGTGGAAATTTCCTTCCCCCCAAAAAAATGTAATATATCATTCCTGTCGTCAACAGTGAAGAAATTGGATTCATTTTTAACCAAATTTGTTTTCTTGTCATCCAAATACCTGCTATTATTTGAGTTAAATTGATCATAGACAGGTTCCCCATTTTGGGATGCTTTTTCTCAACATTTCTTTGCTCGAAAATTGACTGAATAAAACAATTTTTGTCAACAACCAAACAAGGAGAAAATACACTTATCTTATCAGATTGCTGAGTGAGTCCAGATCCAAACCTCTGGGGACATTCTTCGCGCCAATGCCCAATTTTACCACAATTCCAACAGTTTCCACGCTTATTCTGGCCTCCAGTAGCGGACCATCTTGGTCTGGTGGCAGTGGAAACAACCGCAGGAACGTCCAGCGAGCGCTGCCCAGGAGTACTGGCACCGTCCCCGGGTTTTCCCGATCTTCTGAAATAAGGTCGCTGTCTCTTCGCCTTGACCTTCTGTCTGGCCCTGGATTCCTTGATAATTCGTTTTTCGTCGTCGTTGTCTGACGCTAACTCGTGATGCACATATTCGTTGACGGTAGCCCATCCAGAGTCGGAAATATCCACAAGTTTCACTAGTTTTTGACGTTCAGCAACCAGTTCCATACCTTCGGGTAACGCCTGTCTTGCTTTGTCAAGCTTGTCGTCCGATGGACGTTTCCCATCAGTTACCTTCAAATGTTCGTTCACTGTATCCATCGAGTCAGCGATTTTTAGATTAACTTTGTATTGTTCCTCGTTGGACTTCTTTCGGAATTTCGGCATGTTTTCATCCAGTCTCATTCTCTTAATCTCTGAAACCGTCGACGACTTCAGCTCATTCTGATTGTTCAACAACTCATCCTTCATGCAGTTGAATTTTAAAGAAACTAAATCGGACATTCTGTCCAAAACTACGTCTGCCATCACGGCAACTTGACTCTTAACATCCGACTCCAAGTTATCATTTCTTTATGCCGTCGCGTCCTCGCTCGAACCGCTCGCCATGTTGTAACAAAAGGTAAATCCGCCGAGCTTAAAAATAAGAAAGCGTGTTCTCTTGTGCCGCGCACCGACCAGAATGGTCACATTCTCACCCCACGCCGTGCACCCAACCTGACCCGCTTGACGCTTCTACGTCACAGCAAATCGAAACACCAGAATTCACCACACCTTCTCAGCACATGTGCTCATGACCACGCCCCCTTTGGCGAGCACATGTACTCCGATAACGTGAAGACTTAAGTTTCAAACTATACGCTGAACCGTTTAAATCTATATTTGTTATCAGCAGGATGGGTAATGCAATATGGCCGTTCTTGTCTGATAGAAGAAAAAGGACGAGAAAAAATATGTGGGAACGGTTGACATCGCTTGGCATCGATTTTCAGCGAAAACATCCGATATGGTCGCTATTACCCTTTGATATTTCTGTCCACAGTGTTGTTGTCCGATCAATAACTTGAAAAGCCACGAATAATGAACAGATCGATTTGAAAGGATGTCGTAAGTTATAGGCGAGCATTTGAAACCGGAGAGGTACAATAATTGCAAGGCAATGGGTATTATTATTTCATCAATAACAGAGCAGATAGTGGTTGTGAAAAATCGCTAGTTACTAGGTTAAATCGTCTGATATCTGTATCTGTAAACATATAAAGAATGACTAAAACCAGCAGAGATTCAGTCAACAACTGAATAGTTCTTCACAGCAAATGAGCAATACTACCTTGAACCTGTACATTACTGGCGGGTTTCCTAGGGGAAAAATTGTCAGTTCTTGACTTTGCTTAACTGCTCATTTAATAACTTAACTGTACTGGCCTGATATTTCTTCTCAGTTCCACTCAGTTACTGTTCAGAACCATCAGTATTCGTGCCTTTATGGGCAGTA
The DNA here is from genome assembly GCA_036873755.1 of Hanleya hanleyi. NCBI lineage: Eukaryota > Metazoa > Mollusca > Polyplacophora > Lepidopleurida > Hanleyidae > Hanleya > Hanleya hanleyi. The sequence continues at coordinate 6,066 of JAVTVY010037729.1, forward strand.
CTGATTGGTTGAGAATAATTGGATCTCGTATAACTTGGCGAGGCTGGGATGTATTTTTCTTCTCGAGAGTGAGAATTTCCATCCCATGATCAAGTTAATATGGGATTTTTTCCCCACATAATTTAAATGATTACTTCAATCAGTATTTTATTAAAAATATCAACGACACACCGAGAGAAACGTTGCCGGAGCGCATCATGCCTGTCAAGCTGAGTGACTGGTCACATGCGTCGCACGCCTTCTACCACATACGTGTGTGGGATGAGACATCCCAGACGAAGTTACCGTATGAGTTTTTCACTGTATTATATGGGAAATGTGCAGTTACTGAAAAGTCAAAGTTTCGCCGGGTGGAGAAGTTGGAACCCATCTACCAGACAGGTATTACTTGATTTCACGTTACTCCGGGTGAAATGATTTAGACTCGATGGCCTCGATAGCAGGGCAGATTGTGACTATGGATGACAAGGTCACATAGGCCATAGAGGCTAGACAATCTTGATCTTCTCTTGTCCTCGTGCCAAAATGAGGTAGTTTTAGAAAGGTAATTTTTTGAAAGTCTCCAGATCAGTTTGAGGATTAAAATTAAACAAAAAGATCAAGAACGCTGGTCAGTCTAACATAATCACACATTACAAGCAAATTCATGGAGGAGTGCTAGTCGTTTAGGTGTTTGATTTTACTTGCCTACATTTTCGTCTTATTATGGGAGTTTCTGATTTGACGAGGAGGGACGTATTTTATTTGACGGATCGACCTAATTATCATTCCCTATTAACAGACCGAGGGGTTTCTGTGCAAAACAATCCCCAAACATAGAAGTCGGTGACCTCCGGTGATTGATCAATCAAAGTGCATCAAGTCTGAGACTGTGATACATGGGCTTTGATGGGGTATCTGAATTTCCTTTAGTCCGAGTATTTATGAGACCCAAAAGCGAAATAATTCATTAAGATTGATTTATTTTAGGTTCAACGATTTACATTCTCCTTGTGGTGACATTCATACACACAGTTGGGTTTGTTCTTACAGTGAGAACTACGTGTGTGTATATGATCGATATACTTAAACTATTATAAAAAAATAAATAATAATAATAACGAGACATCCTGAAGGACCTTGGCGCCCACCATTGTCCGATAATTGTAAGCTAATGACAAGAGGATCTTTTTGTCCATTGTTACTAAGAACAAAAGATTGATTTGTAATTTTGTTACAGAATTTCGAATCTGAGCGAAAAAGATCGAAAGAGGGACACTGGAAAACACCAAGATATCAACTTTCTAAGTTTAAGGAGTTTCAAGATTCCTAGAAACTGTACTTATGCCAGTTGTAATAGTACAAGAGAAAAGAGCAAAGTTAGTCTGAAAGTGAATGACCGGAGGATCATTCGTCTTCGTTTTGTAGTATTTTTTTTGCATGTGTCATCATTGGGTACTGGAAGCGAAGACAAATCTCTTTGACACTTTGGCACGAGCTATTAAACATACTTAAGATTTTATAATTAGGAACGAATGCTTATTCTGTTCTGTTTACTGGGCTAGTTTGATATATCTCTTTTAAGATACTATGCTCGAAAATAGTAACATAGTACAATACTTAATACTGAAGGGATCCGCGCAGTAATGTTGAAACCTCGAAAGTGTCTGAATCCTGATTATCTTCCTTGGATTGAAACACGCAGTAGTCTAAAGTTGTCGAGTTGTAACGTTGTGTCACAAGAGTGACGTTCCTTCATGTAGCCGACCCGTCGGCAGACGAAACAGTTCACTGGACTAAGAAAACTGATTTAAAATTTGAAAATTTGTAGTAGTTCCTGAGAAATCGCGATAAGGTTTCATGGGCAAATTCAAGATGGCCGCCCTGTGGCCATAATGGATTTTCGAATCAGACCAGAAAATGCATCTTGCACAACTAGACCCCACGGGGAACCTGTGTGCCAAATTTGAGAAAGATCCATGAGGTAGTTCCTGAGAAATCGCGATAACAAGATTTCATGAGGAAATCCAAGATGGCTGTCTCGTGGCCATATTGGATTTTCGAATCGGCCCAGAAAAGGTATCTTGCACAACTAGACCCCAATGGGAACCTGTGTACCGAATTTGGGAAAAATCCATGCAGTAGTTCCTGAGAAATCGCGATAACAAGGTTTCATGGGGGAAATCCAAGATGGCCGCCTTGTGGCCATATTGGCTTTTCGAATCGGTCCAGAAAAGGTATTTTGCACAACTAGACCCCAAGGGGAACATGTGTACCAAATTTGAGAAAGATCCATGCAGTAGTTCCTGAGAAATCGCGTTAACAAGGTTTCATGGGGAAATCCAAGATGGCCGCCTTGTGGCCATATTGGATTTTTGAATCAGAACAGAAAAGGTATCTTGCACAACTGGACCACATGGGAAACCTGTGTACCAAATTTGACAAATATCCATGCAGTATTTCCTGAGAAATGACAATAACAAAGTTTTATGGGGAAATCCAAGATGGCTGCCTGGTGGCCATATTGGATTTTCGAATGGGACAAGAAAAGGCATCTTGCACAACTAGACCCCAAGAGGAACCTGTATACCAAATTTGAGAAAGATCCATGAAGTAGTTCCTGAGAAATTGCGATAACAAGGTTTCATGGGAAAATCCAAGATGGCCACCTTGTGGCCATATTGGATTTTCGAATCAGACTAGAAAAGGTTTCTTGCACAACTAGATCCCAAGGGGAACCTGTGCACCGAATTTGGGAAAGATCCATGCAGTAGTTCATGAGAAATCACGATAATAAGGTTTCATGGGGAAATCCAAGATTGCCGCCTTGTGGCCATATTGGATTTACGAATCGGACCAGAAAAGGTATCTTACACAACTGGACCACAAGGGGAACCTGTGTACCAAATTTGACAAATATCCATGCAGTATTTCCTGAGAAACCACAATAACAAAGTTTCATGGGGAAATCTAATATGACTGCCTGGTGGCCATATTGGATTTTCGATTGGACCGAAAAGGCGTCCTGCACAACTAGACCCTAAGGGTAACCTGTGTACCAAATTTGAGGAAGATCCATGCAGAACTTCCTGAGAAATGACAATCAAGTTTCATGGGGAAATCCAAGATGGCTGCCTGGTGGCCATATTGGATTTTCGAATCGGACAATAAAAGGCATCTTGCACAACTAGACCACAAGGGGAACCTGTATATCAAATTTGAGAAAGATCCATGCAGTATTTCCTGAAAAATCGCGATAACCAAGTTTCATGGGGAAATCCAAGATGGCTGCCCTGTGGCCATATTGGATTTTCGAATCGGACCATGAAAGGTATCTTGCACAACTAGACCCCAAGGGGAACCTGTGTACTGAATTTGGGAAAGATCCATGCAGTAGTTCCTAGCACAAATACCGGTGTTGATCTCTCATTCCTTAACAATAAATGTTTTAATCCGATTGCACTGAATGATATTGATCACAGCAAAACTCAAACGGACGACAATGAATATGAAATTTCACACTGGAGGAATATTGATATCCATCAATCCAATTACTTCACAGAGACATCATTTTTAGAAGAACCTTACGTTCAAACCCCTCCTGACAATGAATCGCTGTCGTTTTTACATATGAATGCTAGGAGTCTTAAAAAACACTTCTCGGAAATTACAGGATTTATCTATAATTTGAAGCACAGTTTCTCTGTTCTAGGTTTTTCTGAGAGCTGGTTAGATCCCTCGACTGAAAAGTTATTTGAGATTCCTGGATACACATCATTTCCATCATCGAGAAGTAAGAGAAAGGGTGGAGGTCTTGTCTTATATGTTAAGGATTCTATTAAATCATGTAAAATACGTAATGACTTATCACTTCTTGACAATGATGGCGAATTTGAAACATTATTCCTAGAACTGATCTTCAACGACGTCAAATATCTAGTGGGTATATTCTACCGACCCCCGGGTAAAAATGTAAATGCGTTCAACAATCATCTATCTTCTTTGCTTAAAACACCGGACATAGAACGGAATAAATGTATTCTTATGGGCGATTTCAATATCGACTTATTCAAAACTGATATCCATAGCCCATCGAAAGATTTTCTTGAAATTATGAAATCGCAGTATTTTTTCCCACAGATTACTAAACCTACCAGAGTCAAATCGCATACAGCAACGCTCATAGATAACATTTTTATAAATTTTCATGAAGACAATCTTCTATCAGGAATATGTTTAACAGACATAACTGATCATTTCCCGATTTTTCATTTACTACAGTCCACGCAGGAATATAATCCCCCGCGTTCTAACATAACATATCGACGAGTTAGCCCAGAAAAAAGGAAGAATTTGCTCTGAGAATGAAAGATATACATTGGGATACTGTAGTTCGTGAAGAAGATGACTGTAGTGTTGCGTTAGACAATTTTCTGGGCGAATTTAACTCAGTGTATAATGATTGCTTTCCAGTGAATACAATCCAGGTATCTTCTAAGCGTATTATTAAACCATGGATAACCCATGGAATACTTACTTCTATCCATGAAAAAAATCGCTTATACCGACGGTATCTTTGCAGTCGGGATGACAATGCACATACAGATTATAGAGTTTACAGGAACAATTAAATCATACTATTCGGCTTTCAAAAAAGAACTACTTTGAAAACAAATTCAACCAGTGCAATCAGGATATTAAAGGAACTTGGAAAATATTAAACCAGTTGATGAATCGGAAGAAAAACGCGTCTCTACCTAATACCTTTTTAACTAATGGTAAAGAGGAAACCGACAGTCTTACCATCGCTAATAAGTTTAACGAATATTTTAGCTCACTAGCGTCTAATTTAGACTAAAAAATTCCTACGGTTCCAAAAACGTTTGGCGAATTCCTTGGCACTGCACCTGCTGAAAGTTTTGAATTTTCTTCAACAACTCCAAATGATGTTCATAATATTATTGTGTGCTTGAAATCGGCTGCACCGGGGTTGGATGGTATTTCTATGTCCATTGTAAAACTTGTAGCTTCTTCTGTTTCTGTTCCTCTTGCTCATATCATAAACCTGTCCTTCAGGCTTGGAATAGTACCTGATTTTCTGAAACATGCAAAGGTTACACCAGTCTTCAAATGTGGCGAGCCCATGTTATTTGAGAATTATAGGCCAATATCAGTCCTACCGTGCTTTAGCAAGATCTTAGAAAAAATTGCAGTAAACATGATGACAACTTTTCTGGAAAACAATGACATCATCTCGGAGAACCAATTCGGATTTAGGTCAAATCATTCCACTTCGCAGGCTGCGATATCTCTCTACGATAACTTGGTGGCTTCAAAAGAATCAAAAAATTACAGCATAGCTATGTTTCTGGACCTATCCAAGGCGTTTGATACAGTCAATCATGATATCTTAATCTCCAAATTATACCACTACGGTTTTCGCGGGTCACCCAATAACTGGTTCAGAAGCTACCTGTCTGGTAGGACACAGTCTGTTTCGCATAATAATATAATCTCTTCTTCTACCGATATCACATGTGGTGTACCACAAGGATCTATTCTTGGACCGCTTTTATTTTTGTTATATATAAATGATATTAATAACGTAACAGATTATCTCAAACTGATCCTTTTTGCTGATGACACGAATGTAGTTTGTTCTTCTAAAGACTTGTCTGATACTGCTCGGATTATGACCGACGAACTTCAAAAACTTCATACGTGGTTTTGTGCAAATCGCTTATCTTTAAATGTCAAAAAAACTAAATATATGATAGTTAGCCCAAGTAAAATACAACGTTTGAGAAACGTCCCAAAACTAGAAATAGCCGGCCAAGACATTGAAGAGGTTAGTAACTTTAAATTCCTGGGCATCATCTTGAATAATAAACTAAGTTGGACAACCCATATAGATTATATCTGCAAAAAAATCTCAAGAAATACAGGAGTTATTAATCATATAAAAAACTTTATATTCTGTATTATTCTATGATATATCCCTATCTGTCTTATTGTAACATTCTTTGGGGCAATACTTACCTTACTCATCTTAACCCGTTAATTGTACTACAGAAACGCGTAATAAGAATTCTCACTTCATCCAATAAACGTGACCATACGCAACCTCTCTTTTCGAAATTAAAAATTCTACCTCTAACAAGACTTAACCTATATGTTTCCCTAAGTTTTGTACATACTTTTATGTATCACCCTGAAATTATACCGAAACGCCTTAAAAATTATTTTACAAGACTTTATGCAGTACATCGATATAAAACAAGGAACCAGCAAATTAACCTTTACAGACCCTTCTACAAGTCAAATTTTTCTTTCTATACCTTGAGAGTAGCAGGACCACGGGAATGGAACAAACTTCCCCCTCCGCTCAGATCTATATTCTCATCCTCGCTATTTAAATCTAAGCTCAAGTCTTATCTCATGAAAATGTAGCCTGTTTTTCTCCTTATAGTATCACGTCATATGTGCATTAACTTGCCCTGTTCTTTTTTCTATAATTGTATGTGTTAAAAGCTTTCACCTACCGTATCTGTACCATCGTTTGTTTGTATATTTTTCGGGATAGAACAAGCCCCCAGGGGTTTTATTCCCGCCATTGTTTTCTGAAATTATGTCTTTGTATTGTTTGTATATAATTATTGGTGAATAAATATCTATCTATCTATCTAAATCGCGATAACAAGGTTTCATGGGGAAATCCAAGATGGCCACCTTGTGGCCATATTGGATTTTCGAATCGGACCAGAAAAGGTATCTGCACAACTAGACCCCAAGGGGAACCTGTGTACCAAATTTCAGAAAGATCCATGCAGTAGTTCCTGAGAAATCGCGATAACAAGGTTTCATTGAGAAATCCAAGATGGCCGCCTTTTGGCCATATTGGATTATCGAATCGAACCAGAAACGGTATCTGCACAACTAGACCCCAAGGGGAACCTGTGTACCAAATTTCAGAAAGATCCATGCAGTAGTTCCTGAGAAATCGCGATAACAAGAATTGTTTACGGACGGACGACGGACGGACGACGGACGACAGATCACGGACGAAAAGCGATTTGAACAGCCCACCATCTGGTGATGGTGGGCTAAAAATAAAAATAAACTGTTAGCCTTTATTAATTCATGATTTGCAAAAATGTGAAAATACCGACTGTGTGATCGAGAGGTATGAAGTCATCTCAATGTGAATATATGACGGCATGAATTAACCCTCAATTTTCAAGTGTTTTTTCAAATTTGATCAAAATTGGAAAAAATGCGACGATCACATTTTAAACATAAATATCTCAGTTACCAGAAAATTATTTGAAAAACTGAAGATTCGAATCTCCATGATGCGTAGTTTTGAAGAAATAAACGGTTATATTATTTTTATAATATAAGCGTCTAGTCCGACATCCACTTATAACCCGTCATTCAGTATAAAATTTCCGCGTTCAGAATCCAAAGACCTTGATTCAGGGATAAACTTATTACAGGCTATTAACTGAGTGATCCCCCGCACAGACTGCAGGTCACAAGCGCGAATGGCCAGCTTAAGATGATTTCTGATGAATCAGGTGAAAATTTTGCCACACCTAGACAGACGGCTAAAATTTCACATAGAAAAAATTGTAACCGCTATGTGGGTCTTGAAGGGTTTAGGGTGATGATGTGAAGGGAGAGTGGACGACTATTGGATGTCGAGCTTGATACAGGATCAGACTTGTAATGATTTACTAATGGACGAGTACATACATGTATGACAGTGTTCCGTTATTGACGAGTTATTGACATCTGCAGATTCATAGAAGCTTTCAAGTGTGCAAACATTGCATAATGTATAACGTGGCGACAGCTCCCGAACTACTCTATACTGTAGCTCGTGTGGGACCTTTCCCAACTATGTACGATAAAGGCCTCGGCATCAAAGCAATCACCGCATCTAGCTGTGGGGAATATACCGAACGGGTTATATTTGCCGTTTCCGTTTTCCACAAACAATACAATAATTCGATCCTATATCATCTTACCTTTCATAAAAGACCATACTGATATGAAAGTATTCAGTTATAGCTAAGGATTCAGATGGGCAACAGAAACTGACGGATGTTTTGGCGAGTAAAAATGCAAGAAGAGCCGTTACGAGTAATTCAAACTGAAGTGATCGTTCTGAGGTTCCGTACAGCTGACACTAATCAATTTCTTATAAACAAGGCCATTTATGAAAGGTAAGCTGATATAAAATCGAATCATTTTATTGTTTATGGCAAACGATGTCCGGTATTTTCCCAACAACTAGTTTTGAGTGTTTTGGCGCCGGGACCTCGATCGTGCTAAAACTACGCTAACTGATAAAACTGCCACTAATCCTCACAGAGTAAAGCCCCGGATATTTGTTTGATCTCTTAATTGCCCAGTATATGGTGTCGATGCCATGATGTACAGGTGCATGTATTGATTTTACCATATATGCCCAGAAGGACTAAGATATCGACACACGGCTTCATGGTGTTGCCAATGGAAACCGGTCTTAACGAATACAAAGGACAGATAGATCACAATTGATTTTGTAATGTATTTAATTGGAAAATCTAGACTACTCAAAGCAAACCCAGTTAAGAAAAATCGACAAGTCAGCATTTAAAGACATCTCAGCTGGCTTAAATTGAAAATCTCTCAAACAGTGAGTGCCGTGTGCATGCTGGGAAACCTGATGTAATCGAAGAAAATTAGACGGCAATATACAGTATATAATGGATTCCTACAGGCACAACAAATATCTTCTGGTAAGCTTTTGACTCCTGCGACTTTCTGTGAGCTTTTAAATGTGCAAATATCGCACAAATAGTTTATAGGCCAGGAAATCTCAAACTACTCTCGCTAACAAGACAGTACACGAAAGGCAAACATCTTACAAAGATAGTAATTAATCTCTTAACTGATTGGTATGCGCTGATAAAATTGAGCTAACACTTCTATTCTGAGTAGACGTGAACCATTGATCGCGTGCATCGCTAGGTGATGCTGTGAGGTGCATCATCATGATTGGTTTTATAATTTATGTAATTGGATAGTCGAGAGAGTAACCATTGTAAACACAATTAGCGATTTTACACTGATGACAAATATTAAATTTTGTTATCGTACATTCTCGACCATAATGGTTGGTATACTGTAAACAATAATCGAAAGGAGTAGTTGCGTCAGCATATGATGAGTTGCCTCGAGTGCAACGTTAGTAGAGCCAAGAAATATTTTTCGTAATTCTGCATAAAAAGTTGTATTTTATAAAGAACGAGAGATCCTAAAGGATCTTGGCGCCCACCATTGTCCGATAATTGTAAGCTAATGACAAGAGGATCTTTTTGTCCATTGTTACCAAGAACAAATGAATGATTTGCAATTTTTTTTGCAGAATTTTGAATTGAAGCGAAGACAAATCTCTTTGACACTTTCGAATGAGCTATGAAACATACTTAAGATTTTATAATGAGGAACGAATGCTATTTCTGTTATGTTTACTGGGCTAGTTTGAGTTATCTCTTTTAAGATACCATGCTCGAAAATAGTAAGATGGTGCAAAACTTAATTCTGAAGGGATCCGGTATGCGCAGTAATGTTGAAACCTTAGTGTCTGAATCCTGATTATCTCTCTTGGATCGAAAAACGCAGTAGTCTACTGTTGTCGAGTTGTGAAGTTGTGTCACAAGAGTGACGTCCCTTCGTGTAGCCGACCCGCTGGCAGAGGAAATGATGGGGCAGTTCACTTGCAATGGCATGGACTAAAGTAAACTGATTTAAAATTTGAAGAAATACATTTTAATTCGGAATCATTTGAACTCCTTGATATAGAAGGTGAAGGTATGGATATTCTCTATAGTCAATATATAGAATATGACCCACCGATTGATCCGCCTACTCTTGTGATGCAGCGTCACAACTCGGGAATACCGTATTAATTTGAAGCGTAACTTGGATTTTCGAATCGGACCAAAGAATGTATCTTGCACAACTAGGCTCCATGTGGGACATGTGTACCAAATTTCAGAAAAATCCATGAAGTATTTCCTGAGAATTCACGATAACAATGTTTCAATGGGAAATTCAAGATGGCCACCTGGAGGCCATATTGGATTTTCGAATCAGACCAAGAAAGGTATCTTGCGCAACTGGACCACATGGGGAACCTGTGTACCAAATTTGAGAAACATCCATGCAGTACTTCCTGAGAAACCACGATAAAGTTCCTTGGGGAAATGACAAATGGCCACCTGGTGGGCATATTACATTTTCAAATCGGACCGAAAAAGGTATCTTGCACAACTAGTCCCCAAGGGGAACCTGTGTACCAAATTTGAGAAAGATCCACGCAGGACTTCTGGAGAACTCACGACAAAGTTTCATGGGGAAATCCAAGATGGCTGCCTGGTGGCCATATTGGATTTTCGAATCGGAAGAGAAAAGACTTCTTGCACAACTAGACATCAAGGGGAACCAGTGTACCAAATTTGAGAAAGATCCATGCAGTAGTTCCTGAGAAATCGCAATAACAATGTTTCATGGGGAAATCCAAGATGGCTGCCTGGTGGCCATATTAGATTTAGGAATCGGACCAGGAAAGGTATCTTGCACAAGTAGACCACAAGGGGAACCTTTGTACCAAATTTGACAAAGATCCATGCAGTAGTTCCTGAGAATTCACAATAACAAAATTTCACGCGGAAATTCAAAATGGCCGCTTGGTGGTCATATTGGATTTTCGAATGGGGCCTAAAAAGTTATCTTGCACAACTGGACCACAAGGGACCTGTGTAACAAATTTGAGAAAGATCCATGCAGTACTTCCTGAGAAATGACGATCAAGTTTCATGGGGAAATCTAAGATGGCCGCCTGGTGGCCATATTGGATTTTCGACTTGGACCAGAAAAGGTATCTTGCACAACTAGACCCCAAGGGAATCTGTGTACCAAATTTGAGAAAGATCCATGCAGTAGTTCCTGAGAAATCGCAATAACAAAGTTTCGTGGGGAAATCCAAGATGGCGCCTGACGGCCATATTGGATTTTCGAATCGGACCAGAAAAGGTATCTTGCACAACTAGACCCCAAGGGGAACCTGTGTACCAAATTTGAGAAAGATCCATGCAGTAGTTCCTGAGAAATCGCGATAACAATGTTTCATGGGGAAATCCAAGACGGCTGCCTGGTGGCCATATTGAATTTTCGAATCGGACCAGAAAAGGTATCTTGCACAACTAGACCCCAGGGGGAACCAGTGTACCAAATTTGAGAAAGATGCATGAAGTAGTTCCTGTGAATTCATGATAACAAATTGTCATGGGGAAATCCAAGATGGCCGCCTTGTGGCCATATTGGATTTTCGAATCGGACCAGAAAAGGTATCTTGCACAACTAGACCCCAAGGGGAACCAGCGTACCAAATTTGAGAAAGATCCATGAAGTAGTTCCTGAGAATTCATGATACCAAGGTTTCATGGGGAAATCCAAGATGGCCGCCTTGTGACCATATTGGATTTTCGAATCGGACCAGAAAAGGTATCTTGTACAACTAGACCCCAAGGGAAACCTGTGTACCAAATTTGAGAAAGATCCATGCAGTAGTTCCTGAGAAATCGCGATAACAATGTTTCATGGGGAAATCCAAGATGGCTGCCTGGTGGCCATATTGGATCTTCGAATCGGACCACTAAAGGTATCTTGCACAACTAGACCCCAAGGGGAACCTGTGTACCAAATTTGAGAAAGATCCATGCAGTAGTTCCTGAGAAATCGCGATAACAAGAAATTGTTTACGGACGGACGACGGGCGGACGGACGACGGACGGACGACGGACCACGGACAAAAAGCGATTTGAACAGCCCACCATCTGGTGATGGTGGGCTAAAAAGTACCTTGTATATTTTTAATGATTATATTCAAAATAGCGTCGGCGGACGTTTGAATTGGGCTTTCGTTGTTCTTTGACTTTTGCGTATACATTTTAGAAGGGATGGTTTAAGATGAATAATATATGACACCTTGAATAGCGTGGTTGTAGCAAGGTTCTATTGCGAACAAATTGGGCTATAATCACATATTTCCAGAAATACAACTTCTAGTTGCTCCAAGTGTTCGCTCCGCCGACTCCAACGAGCGTTCAGTTTCCACTTTCTCTTACGTCCACGGAATAAAATATATTACCTATTACCTAAAATACATAAGAGAATTCAGTCTTGGCCTTACCCACGTAGGCCAAAAGAAAAATGTATCAGACTCTGGCAGGGAAATGGCCAGATTGGCAGAATATATCGACTCCTGGGTCAATCCCATTTTCATATCACACGCCAGCTATGTTCGGGAGACTTTAGGTTTTCTGGTATCATTGAAAACTGTTGACCGCTTCTCTCTTGCAGGAAATTAGCCTAGTTTTATGTATACTATGGACTTATCTTTTTAATCTGATGCTAATGTTATTATAGGAATTAGGTCTTTGGATTATGGACGCGAAAATTATTTGATGGAAGACAGCTGAACATTGAATGACGGACAGACGCTTGTATTTCTCATTTTTTGTCAAGAAAAACGTACAATAATAAATATATTTTAGTTTACTTTGGATATGGAATCCCTTTACTGCAACATTGAGTCAGATGAAGGTCTTACTATTATCGCTGAAGCCCTTACTAATCATCCGTCCTCTAACAGAAATGGCCGGCATATTCTTAAATTATTCAATTTCATTGACTTTGTATTTTGTATTGTGCTTTATCATTTATACATATTTGATATGCATCTTTCACCCTCATGTAAAAGCCATGATGTATACCATAGACATACCTGCGATCCCTCGCGTAATTAGATCATTAGCTATCTATTTGCTGTTATTATTTGAAAATCCTGGACTTCCCTCGCAGTGTTGTTGCATATGATTATCGGGAAAAAGACAACTGTCTATTTGTGTTTAACCTGTTCACCTGCCCCAGTGATTGCTGCCGCATGTCACTAAATGACTTTGGTTTTGGTCGTAAGCAATTCTTCCAAATTAAGGGCACTTGGTGAGCGGTTTGCCCCAGCATAAATGTATGCCAACTTATATATGGCCGACTGGGAAAAGAAGGAATATCTGCTGAAGTGTCAAAAGTAAGCCCTTGGTTTGAAAAAGGTATAGTTGGTATTTATGGAGTATGGACCGGTATGGAGGCTAAGAATGTCCGGTGGCTAAGAGTGTCCGCCTCCTATCTTCTAACCCAGCTAGGACACTTTTCTGCATATTGGGGATAAGTGTCCGTCCTTGTTTGCAATAGAAAAGGATATGAAAAGGGACACTAATGACCAGGACATTCTTAGCCATCACACCGGCACTATACCAAATCTATCACGAGTTCGACTGTAACCGAATATACGACTTCAATCATTATTCAGTTTCTTTGTGCCCCTTTCCTTGATATTATTGTTAATAAGGGAACCTGGGAAATCCAACAGTATTGTGTATTTCAAACCAACTGATAGCCATAATTTATTATACCTGTCTTCTTTCCATCCTATGAATATATTTTACGATAAAGTGAAGCCTCAATTTCCTAGATGTCGCCGTGACTTTGATACTGCGTCTTACACAGACGCTCCTTAAGCGAGGCTATTCGGCTCGTAAATTAAGAGAGGTCAGAATAGATGTCATAAAAGAACACCCGTGTGCGGTACAACCTAGTCCAGACGATCGTCTACTTATTATGGAATATTCGCCAACTTTTTGACTAATCAATCGGTTCGTTAAAGAAAAGGAATATAACCTGAACTTCAAATTGGCTGGACAACTACCACCTTTATCTGGTGTGTTGTAACAGATCACCCTTATTGAAAGACCTGTTAGTACAAGCTAGAACTTGTTTTCAAATTACCTCTCTTGCTGTAATGACGTTATCAAAATGTCATACGGGTTCTTCCAACGGCCATTTTGACCTACGCGTCCATTTGCAATTCCAGATTTCAATTTGAGATTGATGAGAACAGTCCAGTTTTCGCTCTCTCTCTCTCTTTCTCTCTCTCTCTCTCACTCTCTGGCTTTCAACTTTTCATATGTGAGATGACCGCTGTTTTTTTTATTAACAGTTATTTTTGCCTTTAATTTATTTCCATCATTTTAGTAATGGGCTACACATCCTTGCGATGAGCATAACGTGTCTTATTAAGCCAACCGTTGAAGTTCGAGGGAGAAAGACAGCATACCAGTGAATGCTGATAAGCTGGAATGTGGTTATGTCTTTTTCCTTCGTGGAAGAAAAAAGTTTCCCTGGTATTAGCATATATTATGATAGGCCATTTGAAATGGAACATTATTCAATTCTGATGCTGGTAGATTGTCGACGAAAACGGCAGAAACACGAACAATTTTCAGACATTAGCAAACTGTCGAAAGAATTACTCAGGAATCAATCTAGTTCGCTAGAATTACATTGTTCTGTCAAAGTTTCGATTTTCTAACGGCGCAATAACCCATATAGCCGAGACTGTATAATATTAGAACGATTATGAAATACTCCGGGATGCTTGGGCGAAAATGCCCCTCTCAAAGAAAACGATGACAGTTTTAGCCAAGATAATATTGAAATAGTTATAGTTATGATGTAGTCCGCGGGGAACTCCTTTGCGAAGCCGGAAATACATTCGTGAAATCGTATGCAACGGAAATCAGATATGTGGTCAACCCCAAAAGAGTTTTACACTATTTGCCCCAGACTGGAAGCAACTGGAAGCTGTGTAACAAAGTGACAGTGATGCATTTTCATACCGCTCTATAAATACCAGATTCTGCCAGAGCCGCACCAGTGTCACAGGTGCTTTATCCATCATGATCCCCATCGCCAGTTAGATTCTCAGTTACGCCTTTATTGTGCAACTGATCAATGATTATGAGCCGATTAGCTTCAAATCTGAACAGTACATTGTTATCAGCAGGATGGGTAATGCAATATGACCGTTCTTGTCTGATAGAAGAAAAGGGACGAGAAAAAATATGTGGGAACGGTTGACATCGATTGGCATCGATTTTCAGCGAAAACATCCGATATGGTCGCTATCACCCTTTGGTATTTCTGTCCACAGTGTTGTTGTCCGATCAATAACTTGAACAGCCACGAATAATGAACAGATCGATTTGAAAGGAGGTCGTACGTTATAGGCGAGCATTTGAAACCGACGAGGTAAAATAATTGCAAGGCAATGGGTATTATTATTTCATCAAGCCAAATAGGCTCAAAAATGACCCTAATATGATAATCTAAAAAGTCACGGAGTTTCCGCTCTCATTTTTTTGTCGTTCCGGAGATAGGAACAAAAAACCAACAGAGGATGGGGGGGGGGGTGGGAAAGTGTTTCCCCCCTCCCCCCAGGCCAAGTAGGGTTAAAGGCTCTAGATGTGCAAAACATTCATGGAAGCTCAGAAATAGCTGACAGGGCTGCGATTGGCAAATAATTCCACAGTGACGGTGTACAGTACTGTATAGTAATATTTAATTTCAATATTTATCCTCATTTCAAATTGATTCTGTTTATGTCGAGAGAAATAACCTCCGATGCTGGTGTATAGCACGAACTATAAGCTGGTGGAGAAGATGAAAGTTTATCAGGCAGTTCAAAGCTGCGGTGACTACGTCAATACCATGAAGATTTAAGGGATGGTTAGACTTCGCAAATGAGAAACCAGAACTCATCAGATTTCCAGTATCGGCCCCTGGTTGTTTCCTTATTCATATCGAACTTGATAGAGAAATAAACATATCTCGGTTCTCTCCCTGGAAATAGTAGTGTCCTGACTGAACTGAGACCATTCTCCGGAAGGAATCTCACGAATCCATTAAATTCCATGGCAGATGGAAAATTAATGCAGCTAAAATCTATACATTAAAGATTCCTTGGAACGCAGACTTATCTAAAACAATAGGATATATATGTAGTTATTTGTTACCTTTTGGTTTGGACTTTTTCTCGGTTTTGTCTCGTTAAATGACATATGCAACATATATGGCGATGTTTTAGTATATGTTGGGTACTAGTGGAGGTAAAGCATGTGTTTTCTGATGGCACAGTGTGGAGTATGAAAAGACATGCATGCAGACTTCGGGAGCAAACACTAACCACCAACACGATTGTGTACAGTATTGGAATGGCTTCATCATATCTCGTTAACCTACAGATATTGAATTAGGTAAACAAAACGAAGTTTGATATATAATGTTTATAGAAAATTATCGATAAACATGGTAAATGTACATACATGTATGGATAAGTTTTAAGAAATTATGATAATTGGATTTAGTCCTCCTCTCCCCTCAGAAAAGACTGTGCTGACTGTGCCTTCCGTTTTGGGCAAGTGTGGTGAGCACGTTTCCAAGGTATTTGGCCTCGTCAAAAAGGTTTCTAACAACGTTTTTTCATGTCTGACTGCAGGCTGTTTTCCATCGATAAAAAGATTTTGAAGAACCTAAGCATGGAATGAAATCGTAATAACAGTTTTTCTATACATACTAGGCAAATATCAACAGTCTCAACAGTGTATATGCACAATGAATCATATACCAATTGGTTTGGTAAATCGTTACCCAGTCCTTGTACACACTTCGAATCATGTACCACTTGGTATTTGCGTCTCAAGAAATCGCATCTGTAACTTATGTGATATTGCTTGAGTATATGTCGCATTGTAGTGAAGATAAAACAAATCATATAGATCAGCTCAGGATTGCCTTCTTAGTGCAACTATCTGAGATATTTATCACATTTCCTGTTAAAATGTACGAGAAGGATATAATGTGGTAAGTTACGGGTTCCTAGCCTCGAGGATAATGAAGATATCGCAAATCCATCGCACCAAAGACCAGGCGAGATTATGCAAAAATAGTTTGTGCGAAACAAAACCACCAAGCCGAGTATATACTACTCCGGAAAACGCAGAATGATCATATTAATTGAAAACAAAAATGATTGTGTGTAGGATTTGGAAGTAAGTCAAAGCCACATGAACCGCAGTGAAAGTTTTAGTCTCCTAGCGGCAAGGGAACTATCAGGATGGAGCGGGTGGGGGGGGGGGGGGAGTGGAACTCGTCTGGATCACTTCAGTGGTTGATCTAAATTAATTGTCTTGCTACCAAAGCCGTTGTGAACCCCTTGATGAAAGGGCCAGTGCGCCTTCAAATTATTCCCTTTTCATAAGAGCGACAACTAACTCCAGAAAGGACCACGTATGTTCAGGTGGGTAAATGGCCCCCAGAACAGGTGCAGTAGAAGTGCCAAAAATAAAATATTACATGTACAAGAAATTGTTCAGTTGGCATGAAGTACACTATTATATTGTATACCCAGAAAAGTTTCAGGGCACTGAGTCTCGTCGTTCTTGAATAAGAGGGCCGTGAAATAGTACATTCGTGCAAAATCGCCAATTTTGAGGCCAAAACAGCTCATAATTCTTTCTATAAACATATGAAAATAAACGATAACCAAAACCAGCTTGATATAGCATACTCCCTGTTAAAATACGCAGTCGTAGATCAAATGGGGTTCTGGTTATCATTTATCTTCATATGTTTACAGAGAAAAATAAGAATTGTTTTCATCTGAGAATCAACTATTTTGCACGAATGCCTTACTTCACGGCTCTGTTACTCGAGAATGATGAGTATACAATATAATATCGTACTTCATGCCAATTGAACAATTTCTTGTACTCGAATTATTTCATCTGGTAGTTCTGTATTGCACTGACCTGGGGCCATTTTCCAATCTAAAGATACAATATCCTTAAACTGTAGGTTACTTTATAAAGAAAATATCTTCTTAGGCGCTAAGTAAAACTTTGAATATCTCGGAAAACGTCGTGGATTCGTGCGAGTTAAAAGGGGTGTTTACAAGAAAGTTAAATAGCTCCGTAGACGTGTATTTTTCCATTTCGATTGATTGCAGTTTGAGAGTGTACTGCCGAGGTAAAATGCATAAGATTCAAGGGTGATCAGTTGTCAAGAATCGTTAATGATTGCTGGGGTATTTTCTGAGGATAAACAGCGAGACCATCCGTGTTGAACACCACGTAATAACCGTCCTGGACTCCCCCTCACGTATGCACGTAGTGGTTATAAATAATCTTTCCGAGTGTCGCAATGTGTGGAATATTTCTTCCTACAGTGAGGACCTATAAATTCTCCTTATTACCTCCGTCGATCAGAAGGAGGTCTAGGAGAGCAACGTGAAATCTCCCGCCAAATAATTGTCATATGGGGAACCCACGACTCATAGGATTTCCAATAGGCATTGTCATGGTTCCCGACGAAATTTTGAAGCCAAGTTTTTGGACACTATTGAAATAATGGGGTTCCCCATTGCAATGCATTTCAATGGGCCTTGCTTCTGTAGTCGGGTTCCATCTCCCATCATGCTTCACGATTTACACGTCATGTTGGCCTTTTCCATCGGGAGATTTAACATGGCGGCTCTCCTGCAGCTTGTAGAGATGGACAATGCGATTTGTTGCCGTTTTTCTGGTAAGTTTATTGCCGTTTACACCACCCGTCATTTCTATCGTACAGTATTTGTCGGCTGATGACTTATGTCGAAGCCAACCAAATAGTCCAAGTTGTTGTTGTTACATATCGAATGCACGTGGGAGGTCATGCACGCACTGACTGGAAGACAACAGCACCATCGACGATGCCCTGATTTTTCTGATACTTTTTTTCTTTCAATTGATGATATCCACCAGCCTGGTTGTTTAAAAACAGTTATTCTAAATTTTGCTGATAAATTATATTTTCCGGGGGGCGGCTATTTATCTTGGCATTTGGCAGTTGAATATGGTTTGATTTTGCAGAGGCACCAAATTGATCCACCTGCGTGAGTCTGTAAACTTATTTAATACAGCTGATAAATAATATACATATACTTTTCTTTTCATTTATCCTAACCGTTTAATGACATCCACATTGTGTGCTGTGACACTTGTTGATGAAGAATAATTTGCTTGTTAAAACCTGATAATATTCTGAAAACTTATTCTGAATTGTAGCTGAAACAAAGGAGTGTCTACATTCCACATGTGAGCCTACATTATTGAGTTTTTTGACTGATAGCATGGATGGAACCTTTCCCAATTTTTTTTTTTTTTTTTTTTTAGTTTTAGTTTTAGTTTTAAACCCTGGACATACCACTGGGCATTTATTTGCCATATGATCACATTTCACATACTTTGTTCAGCCCCGTGATCTGGAACCAAACAGACAGTATCACTAGATGAAATAAGGAGATCATGATATCCATTTCAGGTTTTACCGATGCCAAATGACTTGAACAGAAGACAATTAGACAAAAGGAAAATCAATAAATATATCAATAAATAATAAATTACATAGAAAATTTTCTTGTCTTTGCAAGGGGGACATCAGATACACTGACAACACAGACCATTCATTCAAATTTCGCCTTCCATTGGGGAGGCAGAAATATTCCTCAAACACAGTATACATATTCTCTTTTGTGATCTAATTTTCGTTTGTCAAAATATTGCTCCATAGAGAAGTTACTCATATAAACAATCCTGTTCTAGATTATGATATATTGGATTATTATCATGCTCATGCCACTAACATGAACTCCAATCCAACCAGTGGTCAAGATCCATCATCGTTCTTCAGAATTCATATTATTGATCACTCATAGATTGGATTAAGTTCTCATAGTACTCAGTTCTCATTTCATACTTTTGCAAATTCTTGTAACATGGCCAGGTTCCAGTTCTATTAAGTACACGTATGAAAGGTGCGAACTGGTATGATGGAGTTCATCTTGTTGTGTATGACGAAAGAATGAAATATAATGAAGGCCATCAACATTTTCAATGAAGTGAGTTTTGATATTAAATATGTATACAATTGATTCCAACTTGCAGGTCATGGATTCAGCACTTCTGATATCAGATGCAACAGGACTGTTACACAATGGATGTACTGGATGAAATGGAAAAACCAAAACAGACTATTGATTGGTTCAGCTGTGTCAGAAAGGCGTGGAATGACAGAGGTGGTGAAAATCAGAGCCAGTGATCGGCCACAACACCCCCAAGATTGGATATCAGCTGATTCAGCTGATTCCTCAGGAAATAAACATTACGCATGTAATGACCACCGGCAGAGTGATACATGTGTCAATCGGTCAGATATTTTCAAGGATGCCCAGTTCTAACTTAAAACAACCATGCCGGACTTCATTCCTTCTCTCAGAATAATTGGATCTAACTTTTACAAAACCTGCAGCTCCCAATAGCTCCTGCATCTAGAACACATAAATGAAGGGATCTAGTTTATCGATGCTATGGCAAATGATTTAGCTTCTAGAAACAAAGAGTTCATTTCCTGAGTAGAGGTAAAAACCGAACATATTTTAATTATTTTATTCAAATTTCAATTCCACTTCTGGTATATGTACATGTATAAAATACATACAGAATGAACTGCATACAGAATAACACAAAGAACAGGTATATGTATCTCATTACATTCGCAACCAAAGATCAATACCTGGGTGATATTACAACAATACCATGGTGTTATATATTGTTATGATTGGCTTAACTTTAGCTGCTGAAGATATTTCTAATTTGAGGGTAATGGGCAATCATACTAAATTTATTTTCATAACTTCATTTATTTTCACAAAGCAACATAATCGAGATTAGCAAGTGAAGTTTTACAACATAATATAATACGCATCACGGGTCTCCTTCAGTTTAGTGTAGACATATATTCCCTTGAATATCTGTTACCATGATTCAGTCATAATATTGTCTGTATTATATTGATGTCGACAAGGAATATACATAATTATTTGATAGTATTATTAATTGTATGTTGTTTATGATTAACAAGAACTTTTTATTCGCTGGAATCCAGCCATTTGTTCCATATGGGCAATATTTTCATCAGCCATCACCATTCAATATGAATGTGATACATGTACAAGTCAATGGTAATTGATACATTATGGTGAAGGAGACCTGTAACACCAGCATACAAAATTATTCCGAGCTCATTGAAACATCATCACATGATGCTGAGACAGATCAGAACGGAGTGTCGGTAAAATCAGATGTAAATTCTATTCCATACCCCAATATTTCAAGCACGTGAAATCAAAGAAAAATTATTTGCGGGGAATGTGACTTCCACATCCCTAGCTGGACATGCTAGTGGGGAACCCTCAATCTCAGGTTACGGTAAAAATTGCAGCAAAAATGGCTTATATATGAAAATATTCTTCATGGCACCAGCTACTAAGTGTCACTTTTTGTCAGTTTGTGACTTTTCTTCAATTTGAAAGAGGAATGGGAATGCTACTTTCTCTCAGTGTTTGAATAATAGAGTTGAAAAGTGAACTTCCTGTGATTGAATTATTGCGGGAATTACCGTAATTACCATTGGTGAAGTTAACGCCCAACAAATGCAAAATTGAGCTTGGCATCCGGCCCTATGTTATTCAGTGATGTATTCCCCTACTGACCCTGTTGCCTCGACGGAGGTCTTTGCGCTCATCCAGCGCTTGTTGAAGTTAAAAATCGCCTTTTTTCATACAATTAATGTTGTATGACTTTTCTTGTTACATGGTATAGGGGATTATTTTGATCCAAGTTATAATGGACACAACGCATACTTTCATGCCACCTGTGTACCACTTTTATTATTATTTCAAAGTAAAATGAAGTGATATTAATTATATACTGATATCATGTGTTCAATAGACAGTTCCAAATGGCTCAGTTGACATCAAAGACTCAGAAAAACAAAAAAACTAAAACCAAATCAAGAAAATAATAATTCCTTTGCAGTTTTATCAGTTTTAGCTCAATTGCGATGCTCCAATTTAATTGCCATTTTGCTTAGTTGTTCTTCCACTTCAATGTCTACAGCGACGACACATTACGTTAAGAAGAGATGCCGGGATTGAAATGATAGCATCTGTTGGCTGGTTGACTATACACTCCCGCTCAAAACTGTTACATTTATGTAGCAGATTCGAGTGGCTGTAAACCTCATGCGATAGATAGATAGATGGACCTAGCTCACAATTTGACACATCTGTTACGGCAAGCTGTTTGCTCCGATACGACAGAAAAGAGTATACACAAGGTGAATGCTAAGGATGTATGCGTTTCACAATAAAATATGAATAAGTAGTAGTTGTAGTCTGTTGTGTTTGTCCGACTCGTGTGTAGGGTGAATTATCGTCTGTGCTGTGGGACAAGTGAGATAATCGACCTAATATACGGTTATTTGCAATGTGAGTGAGGACGATTAGAAGAATATGACGAAGTACCCAGAGTTTGACTTTGGGATCGCCATAAGCGCCGTCGTTAAACATCTTTGACGCAAACTTGTTGCGAGTTGTTCAAGTGCTGAATACGTGATTGTATTTCTACACAGAAAGGTGAAAACATACCAGAAAGGGCCACATGCACGCCCCTAGTGTACTGTATTCACCCAAAAGAACTTCAAAACCAGATTCTCAGCATGACGATTAAAGTTCCTGGCCTCCATGAGAAGCTTCCAATACTGTGTTATAAATATACCGAGAATCGGATTCAAGAAACCATGAAGCATATCAAAGTATGTGGCTCGCAAATATTAAGGCACCCATACTCACTCCTGGCAAGCTCCGTTAAAAGATCCCCGTTCTCAGAGTATTGTAGTAGATCCTCCACGGCATGCAAATTTCCGATCGCAGGGGGAGTGGGGGGGGGGGGCAAGAAAGGATGCGTTGTGTCCATTATAACTAGAATCAGTGTTAGTCACAATACCTTGCGAAAAGACAATAATTTAAAGGTGCACTGGTCAGAATATTACGTATCCGCCCTTTCATCAAGGAGCTGATAACGGATTTGGTGGCAAGGAAGACAATTCATTAGCCCGACTGCCTAAATGAACCGGGGTGTCAATAATTACAATGGTAACAATACTGGTATCTAGTTGAGTTGACACAATTATTTAGTTGTAATCTTAGTTTGTAGTTGACACAATTATTATAGTCGTGATCTTAGTTACTAGTTGAGTTAACACAATTTGTATAGTAGTACACTTACTTCCTGTTTAAGTTGACACAATTATTTCTAGACATATATCTAACTACAAACTCCAAACACAATAACTTGACAACACCATAATTTTTTGGCAGATACTGGCCGCAGCATTTATTCTGTAAAGAAGAGCGTGCGGGGTATGAGCATGTTTCCATCGATATTCTCTTACCAGGTACACCAAGATGCCATGGTTACCACATCCCTATACCAGGTATACCGAGATACCACTACAACCACAAATGACTGCCGACTTGCCCTGGCGAGTCATTTACCATGACTGACTGTACTCTGCCGGGGGAACCCGGTGTCAGTACAGTCAGCATTCAAATGCCCATCTGTGGGAACACAGATTGGACTAGCTATCTCACCCCACTGTACACTAGAGTACAATGTGAGATAACCTTAATGTATGCATCAACTTACCGGCCGGTACCGTCATTCGCCCGTGGGTGCACGGATAGAATGAATGGAGAACATGCTCACATACAGCCCCATGAATAACCAATAATCACATGCCGCGTAGACGTGTCCAGGACTGTAACAACTGCCTCATTATCACATCGGAATATGATTTTTTGTTAGCTAGTTGTTCCCCCGATACCATAACCCCCAGTGCTATTGGAAATAGTTCAAGGAAGGTAATGTCCTTGCATATCCCCTGATCTGACCAATTAGGTGACCAAGTGCCACAGATCCAGTGACCAGTAAAGAATGTTCCAAATCCGCATGAGCCGCTTGCATCCGTGAACAGCTGGATCGACTCGTTTGATAATCAAAACTGGTCTACAAAAAATACCACGCCATTGAAGTCGACCAAAATTCTTGTCATATTTTGAGGTCAGCTCGCATTCCAGAGGTTATCCGAATGTAATGGTGTGGCTTTTTAACGTGACATGTTGTGTTAATCAGCCTTCTACAAAAGGGGCGTCCGGGTTTTATTTCTCAACAAGCAAAATTCAGAGTTCCAACTAATGATTGTATCTCTTTGAGCTTCAGTTTATTCCGACAAAAATAAAAATTAATTTCCAACTTCCAAGTTTTTGAAAATTATCATGTGGGAGGTGTATTTGATGCAGATAGGTGTCTAAAGATAGGCCCAAAAACACTAAAAGTTTTGATGGTCCATCAGTTTTCTCCCCTGCCCCAGGGATGCCTAGCAGGTCACATACATACAGAACACAATGCAGGATATACTGACAAATTTCTTTTGACTCTCCGACGAATAAAAAATCATCAAGAAATTTCAAAACCCCAGGTTTGCCGGAAATTCTTCGTACCAGGTATGGAAAAAAAGTGCTGAATTTCTCAAAAGTAGAACAGGCAATGGAACATCCAAATGGCATGGCAAGATCCATATAATAGGAACCTTGAAATTTAAAACCTAACTGGTTGTGGTCTTGACTGTGGACTGGCAATAAACGGAATGCTGAACTTATATCGGCCTTTGCTAAATTTGTGTCACCGCCCACTAAGTGCATCAGGTCTATCGCATCATCTATACTTGAATATTTCACAGAACACATTTCAGGGTCCAAATAATCATTCAGGGATTTCCCTTCCGGGTATGACAAATGGTGAATAAGCCTAAATTCACCTTTAACCTTTTTAGGGACCAAACCAATTGAAGAAACTCATCAAATGATATTCTGGGGCCATTATAATGCAAAGGGAGCCATATTTGAACCCATTTAAAAGGTATTCTGCATCCTCCCTGTTTGGATATTCTTCAAGTTCAATTTCCATCTGGTCCACTCTGATTGGAGTGGACGCCGGGCCGAAAGGGCTTCCGGGTAAGCTGGGGACTAGGTTTCTGGTTACCCTCGGCTTTAAAACATTTGATTTCTGGATGTCCCATAGCCCCACAACATTTGCATGCATGACGGAAGCGACAGTTAAGGAATGTACACTGGCCCCTGTTGTAGTCCCAGCATAATTTTCCCTGGCTAGCATTATTAACTCTGGCTGTGTTCTGTGGCACAGAGTTGTTTTGTGGCAATGTTGCTATCTTCCACAGTTCACCATCTATAGCCCCCAAGAACGAAGTGGATTCCTTACCATTCTCCATCGAAATTGTTCATCATACAATAGCCAAGTTACCTTGCCATGTTGTGCGGCCAAAGTGCGGACCGTGTTGAGGTACTTCAGCATTTCCCTAGCTCTAGTGGGGCGACGCGCCAAATAGATATCCATAAAAATGGTATAAGCTGTCACCCAAGTTTCAATATCTAGTCAACATTCTTGGCCGCATGGTTGGTTTTCCATCACTGATGCCAAAGTTAAGCGCATATGATGGCTCCAACATGTCTTGAGTAGATTTAGTTAATATAGAAAACTCCACAAAATTCCCTTTTCATTTTTTTTGACAGATTCTGGTACGAACACTAAGGGGATCCAACACGCTATCAATTGGGGTGGGTTGATATGTGGAAGGATCGAACAGTGACGGGTCTGGGTCCGGGGAACCTGGCAGTAAACGGGCCCGGGGAACCTGGGAGTAAATCCTCTGCACTACCAAAATCTACATTTAATACACTGTTACAAGTACCTGTGCCTAGTGGTACCATAGCCATAGGGGGGATTGTTCTGTTGTATCTGTTTGAAACATACCTGTACTGGTACCGCTACTAGTTTGGCCATGATGATCTGCAGGAGGGTGCGGTGAAATCTTACTGCACAGTGTATTTACATGGGGCCTAATCTGCTCTACCATGGAATTAATTTAACTGAAAGCTTCCAAGGCCTCGACAAATACAGAATTATCATGTTCAGCAATAGCTGTGAGGCGACATTGATTGTGACTCTGATTTTGTGTGCCATAATCGATACTTATACCACCATTACCATCCTCATGATCTCCGACCACACGTTGTTGTTGTTGTGAAGCAGGGATGACCTCTTTGCGAACTGGTCGTGCCCTGGTGTCAGCATGCTCAGTACCTGCAACCTCGTGTTGGCCGGATAAGAGATGGGAAGCAGCCTTTCCGATACCTTTCAATCTCGTAGCTGAGGCTGGACGGGCGGTTGTACCACATCAAATCTGCGAGGTTCCCTGCTTTTTGGAGGTCTTGAACGAGGCATAATTCAGAAAAAGATTTCGTTTTGATCAGTTAAAACTTCATGTGAAAATTTAACCAAAACGTGCGTGCCGTGGTATCATCCAGAATTGGGGCACTGGCCTGCGCATGTGTAAACTTTATGACCGGGTTAGGGGCATATGCACTAAGACAACTCTGATAAATCAATCAATGGGAGACAAGTGTGGTATTGCAACATAAATCAAAAAAGGCATTTAGAGTGGTTTCCCCGGAGTTGCAAGAAATAATAGGAATCAAGCTCATATGTAGCTGAATTAATTTATTATTGCAGCAATCTTAGTTCCTAGAAGAGTTGGCACAATTACTATAGTGGTAATCTTGGTTCCAAGTAAACACAATTTCGTTCCTCTATATCCTGACAAAATTTCACGATTTCATACACTGACAACAGTACCATGCAGTCTACCATCCATACATATATATGTGAAGGTCCCATAGTATAGTAGATCTTTTGAATCGCTCCGTCTCAGTTTCCGTTTATTTATTTGAAGTGATTTGTTCACCAATCAGTAAATGTACATAGGGATGTTGGATGAGCATGAGAACAAGTGGCGCAGATGTCAACCAGTAAACTTTATTGGCGGGGGAAAAGGCCACAGGGGATTTGTTGTGTTCATAAGAATGAGAATAGACTAAAGTACATGAATTATAATATATTTTAAGCAATCAATCAAGTATCAATGAGATTACGTTAAGTTTCGTTGGGATTTTTGTACTGTAGTTACGAGAACGTGTCCAACCGTATGCGAAATTCTGTGCTTTTATTATGTGAATTTAATGTGCTGTGGACGTTGAAAGTTTGTTCAGAAAGAACCATAACGTAGTATATAAAGGCTAAATTCCTTAGTATTTATGCAAATGAGATGACGTCATCGATGACGTCACAGGTCAAAGGTCAAATCCGGGTTAAATATCTCTTCCGGTCATGTATTCTTCCGCGGTGATGCGGTCTGGCGGTGATGCGGCCAGAAAGTAGTCCGGCGGTGCTGCGGCCGCTTCCGGTTCCGCGGAGAGAAAAAGTAGTCCAAGGGCTATACGTTGCTTTTCGCCTATGACGTCACTATGACGTCACATCCGGGTCAAAAGGTCACGGTGGGGTCACGTGGCAGCCCGGAGTTATATCTCTCCTAAATTTTTTTTTTGCCGCCAAGACGAGGGACCTGGGCCATATATACCAGGGCCAGTCATCAAGGTCAATACGAGCCAATTAGCTCTTTCAAATGGTTAGCTACGGTATACAAAACAACCCAAACTCACAATGTTGTATGAAAAAACACATTTTATAACAGAGAACACAATATATATACAACAGTTATTCCTCTTATTATAACATTTTAAGTCCGATGGAATATCTGCAGTATCAGCTTTAGCGTTTATAGAACATATATATATACAACAGTTAGTTCCTCTTATTAAAGACATTTGAAAGTCCAGCGCAATATTCGCAGTGTGAGTTCATATTTATCACTCTAAATGTCCAGATACGTCGTAGTCACACCATCGGAGAGCACTTTGCGCTTGGGGTAGAAGTACGTGAAGGCGTATATACGTATATACGTATATACTCCTGAGTGGACGAGCGCATCTGGCTCTCGATGATACGGAAACCTTTATTGGTCCCACTGGCACTGGTCTGGCTCTGGAGTACACCAAGGTATAGCGCTTTGGTGGTGATGGGGTCGCGCCGACTGGCTCCTTTGCAGCTGAATTTGTTGTTGTCTCCACCATCGCAATAGTATGTTTTCGAACAGAGGGCGATCATGGCCTCACCGCTCCATTCTAACTTGAAGAGGCCGGGCGTCCGCTTGTCGTTGGTGTAGTGGTCTTTTCTCGGTAGCCATTCATCTCTTTCCGCTGCATACTGGTCTCGTAGTTCTGGTTTCACGAGCGATTCCCAGTCCGGGTTGAAGACGGACATGTATGCAAAATCGGTATCCATTTCCATCAATTGCCAGTCTGATTGGTTGAAATACACTCCCATGAAATCGTATATGATTTTTTTTCCCAATGAGATTTGATTTGATTTATTCACCATATAACAGCAATATAAAAAAAACAATGTACAATTCAATGATAAAAGATATAGTGCTGCGTATGGCGGGAATAAAACCCCTAGGGGCTTGTTATATCCCGGAAATAGATTAAATATTAAATTTTGCACGATTATATGAAAATAAATATTTATATATAGTTAATGTGAAGTTATGAGACATCGATTATTGTTTGTAAAAGATTAATGTAACATATATACAAAGATAATATTACATGCCTACAATAATTATAGTAACTACTATACATGTGGCATATTACATTAACATGAGCAGGTATTATCACAACATTTACATGCGTATACATTAGTGTAGATGAGTAAGTTAGAATATGTGGAAATTGACGGTATCTTGAAATTTATCAGAGTTGTTAGGGATAATTCTTACGAGTTAAAAGATATTTTAATCCTGACTTGAATAATGATATGGAAGTTGTACATTTCAGGTCAGTAGTTAGGTTGTTCCATATTCGAGGTCCCTTAATTCTGGCGGTATAAAATGGCAATTGAGTACGGAAAAACGGTCTGTAGAGGTTTATGTAGTTCTGTCGGGTAGGATAGTTATGAACATGTTGTAATCTGGTAAAGTAGTTCTGAAGATGTAGTGGTAACGAGAAGGATTGGTGTATGGTTTTATGAGTTAAGAGTAGAATTGTGTAATCATTGATTTTATCAACAGTTAGCATATTTAGCTGTGCGAATAAAGGTCCAGTATGTGCGAGTCTTGAGGTTTTACATATAATGCGAACAAGGCGTTTTTGAAGGATAGTGAGAGGAGCAGTGTGGGTTGGGAAAGTATTTCCCCATACTATGTTACAATATGTAACATAGGAGTAAAATAATGAGTAATATAGGGTGGTAAGGGTATTTCTATTGATACATTCCTTAATATTATTGATAACCCCAATGTTTCTGGATAGTTTAGAACATAGTTTATTGATGTGGGTTTGCCAGTTGAGCTTAGTATTAAAATACACTCCTAGAAACTTGAAACTTTCAACAAATTCTAGCTCTTCGTTGTTAATTTTAATTGATGGAGAAAATATGGCGAATTCCAGCATTCGCAGTTTGTCCAGCTGGTACACAATGCACCCGATTTGTAGCGGCAGGTTATATGTTATGATCTTTTTAGCTGAAGTCACTTCGTAGGTGGTGTCGTCAATCATCTCCATGCGTCGGTATAGGGGTGAATTCAGGCGTTTGCGGGCTTGTTTTGTGGTACAAATGTTCACGGTGACGTGGCGGTCCTGGTTGGATACCGTTTTTCCATATCCGCTGTTCCCGAGTAATTTCATCGTTTCCGATGGCTTTACTTGGGTCGGCGTCTCCTTAGGCGACGGGCGGTAGACTCGTCGTTCGCGAACTTCTCGAAACAAGCCTCGGGGGTGAATTCTATGAGTTGGTATATTTTGGTATTTTTTTCCAGTCCGTGCCTCATATACCAACGTAGTGAAGGAGTGCCCAGCAAGATGTTTTTGCCCCACATGCTACCGATCAACATACGCCGCGGTCGTGTTAGGTAGTCCTGTTCTTCAGCGTATGCGCGCATATGGTCCCCGATATCATCTCGACTCACCTCGGTGTTTTTGAAGATGGGCGGACATTCGCCAAACGTGTTTTTCAAGTGATCTGGGACGTGCAGATCACATTCCACGAATCCGTAGAGGTCTCCCGTCTCACCAGTGCGTAGGATGTCGGCCATGGTAATGATAGTCCGGTAATCCAGCAGCCGATCGTGGGCGTGTAGGAAAGAGTATAACTCAGGTTGACGGCGTTGCATGTGGTGGAACTCACATCCCCATAGTTGTACATAGGCGTAGCCCAGCCCTCGGATGTAGTCACCATTCTTGTCTACTTCTTGACGTAAGGCGGCCGGGGTCAGTCCACGGCACTCGTCATAGCGCCCTCCCACGAACGAACACTCATGGCCGTGCCAATAACAGCCGTGGAACTGGAACTCGGTCGGTATTGTATTGATGATAGCGAATCCGTCCACGGGAAGGCGCCGATCTCCAATGCGTTTTTTCCGTCTGGTTGCCTTGGTGACGGATAGTGACGCCTCGTCGCTGACTTTCCCAATCCAGCCATTGTTCTGCTTGGTGTTTTGTAGATCGTTGGGCTTTGAATTCTCGCCCCTCAGGGAGCCACCGCGTATAATGACCGGCCGGCATGGGTTGACTCAAACACGATAGGTAGAGGGCACTGGCGTCGAATCCGATTATTTTTTGACACAGTTTTTCTCCTCGGATACGGGCCACATCTTTCTCATGGTACCGATGGAATATAATACTGGGGCCGCCTACGATATTTCCTTTCAAACAGTCAAACATGTCGGCGTCTTTCTGTTCGATGAGGGCGATGAAAGTGGGTAAATCCTGGAACAGACACCGCAGGGTCAGACCGGGGATGCTTACACAGTCTTTGAATACGTCGACACCCATATCTCGGTAGAAGGGGGCCAGTTTGTCGGTATCTTCCAGAACAGGAACGACATCCAAATTGTTGTAATAGACGAGGAAATCCCGGATAGTTTGCATACCTTCACGGACCCACACCTGTTGCAGTTCGATATTCTCCTTTCGTTGTAGAAGGCCTCTTGGTGTGGAAGTTGCGGTTCGTCCAGACGCTCGAGACTCGTCATTTAGTTATATGGAAAGCAACTTTTCCTCTCCGCGCAGTCGTAGGCTTTCACCCACTGGTCATAGCTGTAATTCGGCGCCAGGTAATTCTGCACGTCTAAGAATCGGAGTGAAGTCGTGGATAGAGCGACGTGGTTGTTCGTCCTCTTAATGATGAATTTCACATTCCTGGCTTTGATGAGATAGGGGTACAAGTATTCTTTGATTAAGTTCAAATCATACCGTCCCGAGTTAAATCCAAGGACGGGTAATTGACTCATGTATTCCAACAAACGCAGTTTCAGTTTCTGAGCGTAGGGTTTGAGTGGTTTGCGTTCCTCGTCCTCGCTTTCGTCTTCGTCGTCAGTATCGTCCTCCCCATCCGCTGTAGGAATACGTGCACCAAGTGCCGCCATTACATCACGGTAGGTAGTCGAGGCGAGATGTGCTGCACTGGCTTGACTGAGGGTTTCCAGGTAGTCCATCATTCGTGTAATCAGTTCATGGGGGTCACGGTTAGAGACGAAACACACCGGAGCGGTCTCATACCCGGGAACGTTGGTGTGAATTACAAGCGTCTAGTCCGTCATTCATAATCCAGCCGTCGTCCATTAGAGAATATCCGCGTCCATAATCCAAAGACCTATTCCATTTTCCACATAACAGTATTAGCACCAAATTCAAAAAGACAATCATAGTATACATAAACATAGGCTTGTTTCCTGCAAGAGAGAAGCGGTCAATAGTTTTCAATGATGCCGCCAAGACATCATGATGTTCCAAAAATATCAAATCCGTATCGCTGATCAGTATTCTTAATCCATAATATTCGTTATAGAGTCGTCATCTAAAAATGATGTATCTCAGTCACGCTTTGATTGTGACTGTTCATATGAGTACCATGAGGATCTTGAAGTACATGGGTTCATACGGCCCCTAGCCCGGGTTAAGCGGAATTAGACACAAGTTACGAAACGTAGCGCCATAGATCTTGCACGCTACGTTCGTATTTTGCTATCAGCATGCGATATGTATCGCCAAATTTGAGAAACTTTGAGTGGAGGCGCTTGGTGGAATAGCCCTGTTTTATAAGTTTCTGCAACAATGTTTTGTGACGTTGATTAAAATCATCACATATAACACAGGATCTAGCAAATGCTACTAAGCGAGATATGTATACGCCATATGCAGGTCCCACTGGAATATTACTATCCAGAAAGGGATAGTTTACGATGTCGAAATTGTAATCATCTCTTTTGTCATAAAGTCGACGAGAGAGAATGCCCGCTTCATTTTTATAGAGATAGAGATCTAAATAAGATGTGCCTGTAGGACTATCTGTAGTTTCCTTCAAATCCAGTGAAGGTGGATATATATGCTTCACTGCGTCATTTATATAGCGATTATCCACAGCGAGAAGATCGTCTATATAGCGTTTGGTGAATGAGAAGGAACGGGCTTTGAATGGATCGGCTTTTGAAAGCGCCTGCATATAGTCATATTCATAAGAGAACAGATACAGGTCAGCCAACAGGGTGCACAATTAGTACCCATTGGAATACCTATATGCTGCTGATATATTGTGTTGCCAAATTTCACATAGATATTTTTAATGAGAAATTCAAGCAACTCTATAAACAAAGAAACATCCCATGAATGATATCTCTTGTATGTGGTCGAGCTAAAGAATGCTTTATGGCTTCCGACATTAATATATCTACGATCAGTTTTCTTGAACACAGATACTATTAATGAACTTAGACGGTCAATAAGGTCCTGATGAAGGATTGTAGTATAGAGTCGAGAAATCCCATGTGGATACATGTCTGTACGGTATGTGACCTTTAGCATCAAGCTTTTCCGTAAGACATTTTGAGTTTTTCAATATCCACATACATTCAACGCCAGAGTTCTTAGAAATAGTGGCGCAATACCTTTCCCAAAATGCTTTTACCTCCTGAAGGGCCCTCGTCAATAGGGTTGAAAGAAGCTTGGTGGTGCAGCTTCTAGAACCAGCTATGAATCTAGCTTTGTATGGTGATTTATGCATTTTGGGAGTCCAGTATATTTTGGTATGTCGTTATGATTGGTTGGAAGACAAATACCTCTTTCCCTGAGAAACTTTTTGTGATTGTTAAATAAATCTTCCAGAGTAAATGCAGTTTGGGAGTAATTAGACGTATTTGATGAAAATATGTCTACACTCAATTCTTTAACCAGCACCTGGTAATAGTAATATTTACATATGAATATTATATTATTCGGAGCTTTGTCTGCTGGGACTATGACGAATTTACTCTGGAGATTTGCTAGAACTTCTTGCGAATTGCGGTTTCTCAGAACTTGTTTTGCTTGGGGAAGAGTACTTCTGTCAATATGGCGGATTGTTTCAACGACCTTGCTCTTGGTGAGGTCCAGCCAATCAGCGAGTACTGTAGGTTCAACTTTTTCTCGCTTAGACCAATCAATAACGTACTGTTCCAATGCAGACAGGACTATCTTCTGGTCGGCCTTCAGATTTATTCTTCTTGGCTCTCTATATTTAGGCCCCTTCATCAGGAGTAATTTCAGATCCTTATCACTCACCACATCAAGGTCACCAGTCACAATATGTTTGCATGGTGTATAGATAAAGTTCGACGATTCACAATCACAACTATAGCCTCCTGACGTGTATAAGTTCCAGTCAAACTCCTGGACAGCATTGAGTAATTGAATATTTTGGTGGCTATAGATTTAGTGTACTTATATGAAATGCAAGGAGGTTCTGTGAACTTAAAATAGTTTGGTACAGCGTTGCGTACCTCTGGATCATTCAGGATTCGAGGTAAATTAATGATGTCCAGTCCTTTATCTAAGTAGTTGAGTTTCAAGAAAAGCCGATCTTGAGAGGTTTCGATTATGTTCACTGGACGATACAACCGAAAATACGCTATATCTTGACATACTTTAATGATTTTTGATGGTATTATATTTCCTGAAGACGCAGATTGTTGTATATCTCTGGCTATTTGATCTAAAGCCCTCAGAGGTAACGCATACAGAACTGTACGTAAGCTATGTATACTATTTGGTGTGTTAGTTGAACCCACTAAGTAATTTAAAGTGATATGATCGTGAATCATCGAACTATTAAACTTTCGCCAACCATGGCTGCGATGTCTCCGTTGATGGGGTTTAAATAGTTGGGTAATGTTGGATATATTTGAACGGCGGTTTGTAGCATTGCCGAACCCACTGACATTATCATTTAAACCAAACGGAAACACTGACCCAAGTTCTAGCATCCAAAATAATTCCCGCTGTCGGATTTTTCTCTCAAATCCAAAAGGGGAATCCTTAGTAGATGGATAGACGACGCCTATGATCTGAATACTAAAGTTATCCCAGCCGTGGTCGGGTCCAGAAAAATGCCTACCTATAAGCAATTGTTTTTTCCTAACGGATTTTCTGTGACCGTTCACCCTAAGATGGAGTCTTTGGGTGGTCTTGCCAACATACTGTTGACCACACTTCTTACAGGAAACTAAATAAATACAGTTTGTAGTAGAACAACTAAGATCAACATACGAGTTAACAGAATATGAGTTACCAGTTAACGCGGAACTAAATGAAGCTGAAGTATTAAAGAGTGGACACGTGAGACATCCACGATGTCCACACTTAGAAATTTTGAAATTATTACATGTAGAATTCGGTGCTAAACAATCATCAAGCGCAATATTACAAGGTTTGATGTCGTGGCCTTGCTTTGCTGTCAGAAATATATCTGTCATTTGGATTGAAAAAGGTCTTAGTGCATTTCGAACTATTAGAGACTCGGCCGAGAAACCTGCACTAAGGTTCCTCGGGTCTGTCTTCATATTTTTTCTTATAGTTGTGCTCATTATGTTTGTTGGGTGTGCAGGGGCCCGGCCTCGGGGACAACTTGTCCACCAGCAGAATCCAGGCATACACAGGTTAAAATTACAAGCGTCTAGTCCGTCATTCATAATCCAGCCGTCGTCCATTAGAGAATATCCGCGTCCATAATCCAAAGACCTATTCCATATTCCATATAACAGTATTAGCACCAAATTCAAAAAGACAATCATAGTATACATAAACATAGGCTTGTTTCCTGCAAGAGAGAAGCGGTCAACAGTTTTCAATGATGCCGCCAAGACATCATGATGTTCCAAAAATATCAAATCCGTATCGCTGATCAGTATTCTTAATCCATAATATTCGTTGTAAAGTCGTCATCTAAAGAATGATGTATCTCAGTCACGCTTTGATTGTGACTGTTCATATGAGTACCATGAGGATCTTGAAGTACATGGGTTCATACGGCCCCTAGCCCCGGGTTAAGCGGAATTAGACACAAGTTACGAAACGTAGCGCCATAGATCTTGCACGCTACGTTCGTATTTTGTTATCAGCATGCGATATGTATCGCCAAATTTGAGAAACTTTGAGTGGAGGCGCTTGGTGGAATAGCCCTGTTTTATAAGTTTCTGCAACAATGTTTTGTGACGTTGATTAAAATCATCACATATCATCACACACTCAAGGGAATATGGTGCTGGTTCCATTGAGTTTTGGCCGATACCTTTTCCATGGGTTCTAATAGGGCTTCAAAATCATAGCAGGCTCGGTACGGGAAATATCGGTGGTCCATGGGAACGTCAATACCTTCATCCGCCAGCTCTTCAAATATGGTGGGCGTGTTGTGGAATACGCCGCCGGGGAGTTTTCGTTTGGTGGTCTTGTCACAACTCTTCTCGTGCCGATGTAATTTTGACGATTCTTTGAACACTCGATGGCGTTTACTACAACTGTATGACTGGGCATACCTTTTTATGTCCGTGATGTACGAGAAATGCCCGCCAGTGTCCGTTTGGTACAAATTCAATTTCATGGTTGTGTTGTTTTTTCCCTCGGAACGATGTACGAGTCGGGCTGTGAGTTGTGGGGCGTCGGTGTTGTTGCCATCATCCACGTGTTGTGCTCTACACGACTGTACACGACAATATTGACGTGGAACAAATTTTCCACCACATCCAGTTGTGATAACTGGACCCCGCGGAAGTGCTGTTCTTCCATGTTCTGTTCACGTAAGTAGTCTTCCCAATAGCCGTTGGCCATTCGAGTACAATCTGTGGGTGGAAGTTTGTTGAGATGAATAGCCAGGCAGCGAAAAAGGCATTTCCGATCGGTGTACGGCCATTGATTCCACCGTGTGTTTCTCTGTGTTTCAACCAGTCCGGGAGATGGATGGGGGCGCCGATAGGGTGGTCGATCATTTTAGTTACACATTTGAAGACACATTTATCGTCATCTCCACTTGCCATTTGGTGTTGGGGCGTTGTTGTCGGGCCCATTCCAAACTATCTAAGCTTTCTAGTTGGTCCAGTACCG
The DNA here is from genome assembly GCA_036873755.1 of Hanleya hanleyi. Classification (NCBI taxonomy): domain Eukaryota; kingdom Metazoa; phylum Mollusca; class Polyplacophora; order Lepidopleurida; family Hanleyidae; genus Hanleya; species Hanleya hanleyi. The sequence continues at coordinate 42,316 of JAVTVY010037729.1, forward strand.
TGTCTAGGGACGGTCGATCGATAACGGTGAAGGGCTGCTCGAACACGAGGCTATTGTTACTGGGGTAAAAGTACCGGAGCTGATCTGTCTCCTTATGCCGTAATGAATACCCGAAGGTGAGATTTAATTTGAACGCTGTTGTTTGGTCCTCGAAAATAGTATAGGCGTAGTGGGCGAGACGGATGTTTTCCTCTAATAATGGGGAGGAAGACTTATAGTAATAAACATAATCGACGGCTGGATTATGAATGACGGACTAGACGCTTGTAATTGTACGATGTTATTATGACGACTCTAGCATTCGTGCGACCCCAGTGTCGAGCGTTTATTGTCCAGTTTGCACAAAGAAAACAAAGAAAAATGGCGGCCGTACAACGTTCGTCCTATGTATGATGACCGACGGAGCATGACGTCATCGTGAACCAGCAAATCGCAACATGTGGTCTTCCGTGGTATGAATGAATTAGATTCTTACACCCGCCTGTTAGTTTTATATAATGTTGCACGGTACAATCACTCGCAAAAGGTTGAAAATCATCCGTGCATGTCCGTTTGTGTCATATTTCTAGCTCAAAAATGGCGTCCAGGGACAATTTCCCCGGATGATACCAGAATTAAGATCGTAGCGCCATCTATACACTCTGGACACAAGGGAGACAACTCGGAATAGGCCAACCCTCTGTAGGCGAAATTGTCCGGTGATCTCTCCTGATTCGCACATTTGCATCTATTTTGCCTGTATAGGGGGGTGGTCATTTTTTATTTTGTGGATTTTACTATGGGTTGTGGGGTTCTTCGTCTCACCATGTAGAACACGATGGCAAGGTTCTCGGAGGTAAGCGGTGAATTTTTTCGAAAAGTACCGGGTAGGTCTGTATATAGGTCCATACTGGTTCAGTGCATAGGTCCATACTGGGTGAACATTTTGCGGTCTTGGTCCTATGGTGTCGTATGAGGTCTTAATTTGAAGCTCTCGTAGAGGAGCATCCGACGGTATGGCTGAAACGTGGAACTGACGTCATTCTGCGCATGCGCAGTTTGGCCGTATTATGGAAATATACGTTTTGGGGTCGAGGTGAGCCCCTATTGGTGCTATGGTGTCGTATGAAGTATCCCGTTGAAGCACTCGTGATGGAGCATCTGACGGGATGGGTGAAACGTGAAACTAACGTCATTCTGCGCATGAGCAGTAGACAAAGTGTATGGAAATAGACGTTTTGGGGACGAGAGGGGTCACTATTGGTCCGATTGGGTCGAGTGAGGTATCAGTGTGAAGCATACGTGCTCATTCTGCGCATGCGCAGTAGACAATGTGTATGGAAATATACGTTTTGGAGTCTAGGTGGGCCGCTTGTGGTCCAATTGGATCGAGTGAAGTATCACGTTGAAGCACTCGTGAGGGAGCATCCGACGGGATGGGTGAAACGTGAACTGACGTCATTCCGCGAATGCGCAGTAGACAAAGAGTATGGAAATAGACGTGTTTGGGTCTAGGTGGGCCACTAGTAGTGCGATGGGGTCGTATGAGGTCTTATTTTGAAGCTCTCATGGAGGAGCACTCTAATGGACTAATTCCACATGTCTCACATTGGGCATTCATGCTCACACAGAAAACACACAAGACAGGGTATTGAGATCTCATTTTTATTCAGTGAACAACAACAACGTGAGAACAATCACGTGAAAAAGCCCAGAACAGGGGGCTTTACGTGAAAAAACTTAAGCCCAGAACGGGACTTGTACATTGAAATGATCAGCGGCCCAGTCATATACGAGTACATCTCGGTCCTCGGTCTTGGGGTACTCGTCAAACGTTCTTCCCCGGCATCGATGATACAGGTAGAACAAGCAATATTGTCCGCACACGCTACTGGTCGGGCTTTGTAACGTCTTAGTATTCCAACACCACGTCTCTGTGCCTTGATCCATGAAGTCTGTTAAATCGGGATGGAGGGGTGGCAGGCCGTACGGATCAAAGTGTTCGCCCTGCTCTTCTGTCAAGTACACGGCCACCCAGTGTTGCCCGGGTTGGTCCATCGGGTCTGTATTCAGGAGGTAAGCAGCAGGATACACACGGTCTGATGGGAACACATATCGGGCGAACACCCCTTGAAAGACCGTTCGTGTCCACGCATCGTTTCGCAGCACGGTGGTAATCTGATCTGTATCCATGTTAAGTGGCGTAATCACACAGGACGTTACGGCTTTTATCGATTTGTATGATGTTGTCAAACTCAGCATAGCAAATCACATTGATGGTTCGCGGTAAAGGTGTCCCGAAATGAAGTTCCAAGCGTAAGTGCCTTTTCTTGATGAGACTCAGTTGATGATCGTTTTCTACGGTGGGCGTGAGATCGAAGCAGAACAACGTGCTGAAGGGCCGTGCCGGTACTTGTTGGCCATCCACATGCAGGGCTACGAAATTGATGTTGAACGCTTTTAGTTTGAACGGATTCCTCGAGATAGCCCCATTATAACTGACGTTCTCCACACAGGCTAGAGTTAAACGCTTGAGCAAATCTCCCAGGAACAGGTTTTCTTGATTGGCAATCAAATTCCCTTTTGGAACGGAAAAGACCTTGGTCTGTGCTCGTCGAATCGGATACTGGGCTGGTTTTTTCTCCAAGGCTCTGATGTGCCCCAACTGTACACCTGGGCTCGGTTTCACTTTGCGTACAAACAGACTGGCCTCTTGGATGACAATGTTATACTCGAGGTCATCATTCGGGGCCATCAAGGCAACCGCAGGCGTTGCGCGCACTAGTCGTATTTTGACAGGTACTCTATTGAAGAGGTATCGGTCCTGCATGAATAAGTCCGCATGCAGGCGTCCCATCATATCGACCGAGTGACTCTCTGCTGTGAAATCCATTCTCTCCGTATAGCCGTCATTATCGGCACTCACTTCCATCTTTCTTGGAGTATCTCGGTAGAACAACGGGACTGTCAAATACGACTTGTTAGCGTCACGCCCGTATGATAACAATGTTTCGATGAAGGCTCGGTACGGGTACGTGTTCGTCGATGCGCTCACCAGTTTATCACTGAGCGTTATATTCACTTGCTGGAATAGCGAATTGAGCCAGAGATTCACTGGACCCACGGGTGCATCTGCTTTGAGGACAGACCCATCTTTATTGATGATTTTAGCTTTCACGTACAGGTACGTATGTGCTAAATCCAGGTAGGTCGTATCAGCGTTGGTGGTGATGAATTCAATGGGGCCTGTGGCTGTAATGCTGGAAAGGGGGAGATGTTCCACCCATTGGCCCTATTCGGCACTGGTTTGTGTGAGCGAGACGGTCCATAAATCAAATTCACTGTTGGTAGAAGGACACGACTCGGCGTGGATGAAATATCCTGGGTCTTCGATGTGCGTCGTCGCTGGGTCGGTCGTCGACTGGTGCGTGGTCTCGGTGGTGCAGGTCTTTTATTTCCTACGGTGCGTTGTGCGTTGGCGACCAAGACGCCTCCTGCTTCTTTGGCTCGGCGTTTCAGTGCTTCTTTGGGTGCCGCATCGCCCAAGACATCACCCGCGACTTGTAGTTCACTGCGTACCGCTTGTTTGCCGATCGCTTTGACCCCACGCGTAACCAAGGGCAGGAACGTTTTGACGATGCTCCCGAGTATGTTCCCCAACCCATGTCCTCGTTGCATGCGTGTACCTGCAAAGAGCGCAAAGCTACCCCCGGCCTGTTGGGCATAATAGTCCATGTAGCTGCGTGCATCACACTCGTAAGGCACCTTCATTATGCAAAGTGAACCGCTCGGACTTGACGGAAATGAAGTGTCAGCACCACTTTCCCACGCTCGAATGCAATCGGTTGACCGGTGTCGCTTCTTATATCGATGGTGATGATGGAGCTAATATCGGTCTGACTGACAGGTAGATAAACGTTGTGCCTGAACCTGTGGGTAACTTGAACTCCATAGTTGCCTTTCACCGGCCAGACGCGTAGTAGAGGTACGTTGCTGTCTCCGACAATGTGTGCATCGACCACGTCTGAGTAGATGTACAGGCCAGGCATACCACCACGCATATCCATCGGGATGTGGCCTGTCTCGCCGGTGGGGCCAGCGTACCCCGGTAGATCGAAACCCAGCATTTGATGTAGGGTAGGACTGATTTCAACACTCACGTTGGAGCTAAGAGTGAGACAGGCCTTGTCGTTGCGTGCGTTGTAATCGAAGTCCACATGATTCTTGAAGGGAATAGGTTTTGATGGGTTTTAAGTATTCGTGACGTCCCGTAGAGACTTATAATGCATCAGACTTCTCAGTCCACCCATGAACTCCTTGGGGGTATCGTATTGGCCTTCGGGTAGGGAGAGTTGGGTTGCTTGTCCTTCGTAGGTCACCTCGTACCACACTGCACCTGGCTCGCACGTTGTACCACGAGTAAGGGTATTGGATATCCACGAGTCCACATTCCCATCGTCCAGGTAAATGCAACGGTTGCGGTAACTGTACACGTACTTGGCCAAGGTGTTGTCAGGAAACACATCAGCCGAGCTGTTACTGGGTAGGGTGAGGTTAAACATGACGACTGAGCTTTCCTGCTGCTGCTGTTGGTTTTAATAGGTCTCCCAGCCCTTGGGCGCTAATCGTCGTTATGGTCGCGGTGACTTAGATCTTGATGGTTTCAGGGGGTGGCATGGTAAAAGGGGCGAAAAAGTAGGTGCCCACCGTAGTGGTGTTTTGGGGGTTGAGTCTGGTTCCCACTCGGGTTCCCAAGGTGGTGCGAGTCGTCGTGCGTGCACCGGCGAGTCACGCTGCATCCAGGCCCAGCGCTGGGGGTTCCCCACCAATCCCTGTGGTACATGCATGTCTTTCAAGCCTTGAGCGAAGACCTCCCATCCTCGTGGATCCCTGTGCGACCTGCGTTGACGCATCAGGTCATTCACTAAATCCGTCATGTGGATACCGGGGACCACCTGATTCTGTACCAGTAGTTCACCTTTATCATTCCAAGTCATGTTAGGATTCTGTTTCATCCGTTGTAATACCTGGCCAGCTTGCTTCTTGAACGATGCAGGTACACTCTTCAGGATTTCGTCTTCGACCCATTGTGGGGCTGTAGGTGGTACCCCTGGTAATGGCGGCTGTTGGAGCAGTGCTGAGGTCGGTGGTGTGTCCCGTGGTGGTGGTGCTGCTGCAGGGGTAGAGTGTTTTTTTTATTGGTCCATGAACGTCATGTACCGTTGAAGCGTTTCATTGCACTGTTGTACTTTCTCACTGTCGCTTAACCCCGGTCGTTGTAAGATCTGACGCATCTCTTCATCGAGTGTGTTTATAGTCTTCACCGTAGAGGGTACGGGGTACGGTGATTAGAGAATTTGAAGGAGCCGAGGACAATTTTTTTCGTGTGGTTCTTTGTCGGTCGAACAGTCCACCCAATACTGGACCCAACACGGAAGCGGCCAACGGTGCTAAAATGGCCCAGAGAAAGCCGCCTTTCTGTAACACCTTTTTCTTTTGTGATTGAGAGACTCGCTTATGGACTAAGGTTCGCAGACCTGTCTTATGCTTGGCCCACTTCGCGTTCTGGTACGTTGCCTTTTAAGATAATGAGTTCAATCTCACACAGACAGCACACGAGAGCAGGGTCTGCGCCACGTACAATGGTTCGGACCAACTCGGATGGGGCCGTCTTTAATACACGGAGCGTCGGAGCGTGCTTCCGTACTCGAGCAGACATCATGTACAACTAATGCCGGAACCTCCAATCCTACCCGTTTTTATTATGGGTCGACAAAGACAACATAAACAAGGAGGGTGTGTTCTATATATTTTATTATCCCCATCATCACATACACACCCCAGCTGGGAGGAAGTCACTGTGGGTGTGTTTACATTATTTTTGCATGTACACGTGGTGGGTCTCTCCGGGAAAGATACCGGTCCCTAGTTGCAGGTGATCGGGAATGGTTTGCTTCAGGTCGAAGAGCATATACCCATACTGAGGATATATCGCATCTTTAAAGGCTTCCAACGCAAACGCAGTACGTCCGGGGTACATCTGTCTCGTCAGGGTATCTCTCGGGGTTTTGAAGACCACCAGGTAGTGGGCATTTAAGCTGATGTTCCGATGTTATTTGTTTTTATTGAACAGATTCTGGACGATATAGATGATGCTCAACCGTCGATGATGGCTGCCATTGGTGAAGAGTTGGGTGACCCGGGCATCCATCTCCGCATGAGATCATCCAGAACCACCAAGGTGTCCAGTTCCAAATCGGCCAATTTGGGTAACCCTTCAACGAAGGTGATGTGGGGCATTGCTGCATACGCCGCTTGCCATTCTCCGTAACACCACACGACCCGAGCAATGGGTGGGGTGATCATGCTGTCGGCATGTTGAAGGAGCTTCCTGACGAAGTGCGTTTTGCCGGAACCCGTCGGTCCTGCGATGACGCAAGTGAAAGGATGTTGCCACCGGGGGTCCATGGTTGAACGTGTATCCGCTGTCGTGGTAAATCGCTCTTGTAAATTTGGTACGAGTGAACCGGAGTCGTCGGTGCGTCGAGCTGTGGTACCGTTGTCGACAGACGCTCACTGCGGGTCGTTGTACTGGACACCGCAATAATTGGTGTAGGTATAGACTGTATACTCGGTGTGGAGGTTGAGGTTGATGTGGACTGTATACTCGGTGTGGTGGTGAATGCGGTGGTTTCGATCACGGGTGTAGAGAAGGTCTGTAGACTGGTTTGACTGGCACTAACGGTTGGCGTTCTAGGTGTTCTAGGTTGGTTAAGTAGAGAGACGAGGTACACGACGTCGTAAAACACACCGCCGTACAACACACCCAGCAGGGTTACCAATGTCACCACAAAGCCCACTCTCGCTTTGCGCGTTTTGGGAAACGTAATGTTCAGAGGCGGTCGTTGTTTGTCCATGGCACCGTGTTCATGGTCGAGCGTGGAATGAACGATGACGGTAGTGATGTCTGGCTTTATAGCCGTTTAATCTGGTTAGCTGGGACCCAGGAATTGCATCGTCTTACCTCGCCGTCGCTCTGTTTTCACGATGTGCTCCACAATGTAGTAGTCTTGCTTTGTTTTCACCAAGGGCTGTAATTCTACGTCGTAAAACGTCCCTTGCAACGGTTTCCCTTGAAGATCTTCCAGTTCATAGACTCGTGGTTGTCGGGGTAGGAGCCGTTTAATCAGGATGTGCTCATCGCTCCAGTTGGGGAGATGACTCTTCTCGAACTAACCCTTGACTTTACTGATGCGTACAGGGTCGCCGGCCTTGAACACCTTCTTCGGCCGCCGTTGCGATTGCATGGGGTACAAGACACGCCGGACTTGGGCTTCGTTGCGTTGGGTAACGGTAATGGGGGCCCTCTGTATACTCCGGTGATAGGCTCGATTGTAACCACTCACAAGTTTCGGGAGAACATCGATGTACCGCCGTGTATTCTTGTACGTAACATATTTGTACATGCGACATTTGAATGTCCTGTTGAACCTTTCCACAATGGATGCCTTCGTCTCGTTGTACGTGTGAAAGAAGAAGACCTTGTGAGCTTTCAGAAACTGTTGGAAGGGTCTGTTGTGGAATTCTGTGCCACCGTCGGTTTGCAAAAGCAAGGGTTTGCGCCCGGTTTTGAAGATGTCCTTGAACGCCGCTACGATATTCGCCCCTGTTTTCGTCCGGATGGGTACCAACCACGCATACTTAGACAGGATATCGATGCACGTCAAGATATACCGATTCCCATCGTTGTGTTTGGCAAACGCAATCATATCGACCAAATCCGCCTGCCATTGGGCATCTATACCACCCACGATGACCCGGTTCCGTGGGAAATGACGGCGGGCAGCTCGATGTAAGGTATAGGTGTCTTGTTGTTGATAGACGAATGCCGTGGGTTTGAGCGACTCGATAGAGGGCAGACAATGCACTGTAGGCCGCCGGACTGTCGGGACTGTAGTATAAGTTATCCAACACCTTCTCCCGGTGCTTCATTGTGATGGCTGATAATGGACCCGGAGAGTATCGTTTATTTATAACGAGGTCTCCTGTTCGGGTTCTACCACCGTTGTATATATCCTAGGTTGACTGAGTCTAGCCGGGTAATCAATGGCATCGTCGTCTGGCTCCGGTTCATTGAAGTCTTTGATCAGTTTTTCATTGGGTTCTGCCGCCGCGTCGCGCAGGGCACGAGCGCAGTCCACCTAAACGGGTGACCGCTCGTCCAGTGTAAACAGCTGGTCCACAATAGGCACCACTTTGTCGAAGGCTGTCCACAGATCGGGGTCTAGGGTGAAGCTTTGCGTAGGATCGTGGTAACGCCCCAGGCGTGCGAAGAAGGGTCCACGGTGTACGTAGATGGCATTGTCTATGTGAATGAGGTCCCCGTCGAGCTCACCGCTCAACACCCGTTTAAATTTGGTCCAGCCGTCACGGTGTAGGGTAACCGTATTCGACACGGTCTCAGGTTCCGACCAGAAAATTTGACGGTCTTCCACGATGGTGACTTTATCCTCATAGACGTGTAACCCCGCCTCAGGAGTAAGGGTAAGGATGGCTCGTAGGACTGGTGACATGGTTGACGAAATGCCGAAGGGTGAATGACGTACACTCTGACTGACCCTTGTATTATTGGGTAGGTCCCTTGGTGACATGGTTGACCCAATAACGAACGGTGAATGACGCACACTGTGACTGACCCTGATATTTGTGGCCCAGGTCCCTCGTTGTCCTGGCGGCAAAAAAAACTAGGGGGAGATAACTCCGGGCTGCCACTTGACACCACAGTGACCTTTTGACCCGGATGTGACGTCATAGTGACGTCATAGGCGAAAAGCGACGCATGGCCCTTGGACTACTTTTTCTCTTCGCGGAACCTGAAGCGACCGCAGCACCGCCGGACTACTTTCTGACCGCCACACCGCATCACCGCATCACCGCGGAAGAATACATGACCGGAAATGACCTTTGACCCGGATTTGACCTTTGATCTCAGTGACGTCATCGATGACTTCATCTCATATGCATAAATACTAAGGAATTTAGCTTTTATATAGTACTCTTGTTTGTATACCTCATTCGTGCTCATCATTATTCATCGTATCTGTGACATTCATTTTGTAATTTGGACGTTTGATTTACGTGTGCTTGCGTGTGCGAAAAGTGTTTTTGTTGGCGGATACAGGCCGGCTGAACGCTTCGACCCATCAGGCAAAAATCGTCAAGTACAAAATGTTAATTGTTCTTTCTGATCGTGTGGTGGAATGTTTCCGGTACCACACTTTTGGGCATAGGCATCATCTTTGCAAAGCCGTATTCTGTCGGAGATGTGACGTCGGCATGACCTTGTTGTGGTGTGTGCCAATCGTGTGGACCAGATGGAGATTGAAACTGCACAGAGAAAAGAGCTAAATATGACTGGACCAGACTCCAATATATTATACTTCTGTTACGAAGGGAGGTGGGGAGTCTGCTGGAAGTATGGGAGGCGGGAATATGCAGACTGGGAGTAAGGGAGGGGACAATGTACAGATTGTTGAGGTGTGTGATAAGGTGCAGATGGTGGAATTTGTACATATGGCCATGCGGGGATCTGTCAGAGTTGTACAGGATAGTGAAGAAAGTGGGTTACGTGAGACTGTTGAACATGTCACGGTTAAATCTGGCTTGGAATCTCCGGACCTAGGGCTTAATAGAGACTGTGTGATCTTGGAGTACTGACATAGATGTTAGAGACCCGGTCCATTTAGTGGATCGGCTTGAACATTGGATTCCTTTTCAACTTCGTACAAGAAAAGTGTGACCGGATTACATTATTACCGGGGTATATAACCTCAATATATTATATTATATCTAACTGGGGTTAGTTTTGTTGATCGATTCTCCAGTGTGTAGACTAGGTCTGGTAATTAGATGATTTCAAATGTGTGTTGGATTGATTCGCCAGCGTGAAGAATATGGGAAATTATTGTCTTGTTTGCTTTGGCTATTCGCAGTACTATTTGCGCAGTTGGTCGATGTTGATAGTAATATTAAACGCGATAAATTATTCTATTATATAATATCTTGTAAAATCTGAATTTGTATATTTGTCTATTTTGGTGTCTATGGAGCCGAACGCCATGCTCCGTTTGAACTGTTTAGATTCCTTACTGATGAAAATGTCTGGTCACTTCCTACTTACTCGCCTCAACAAATCCCCGATCTTACAACATTAAAGCTGGTCCGGTTTGGTCACCTTCGTCTGCTCTTTTTTCACCAAACCAGACAGACTCGCATGTTGTAAGATAGACGATTTGTTGTAGCGAGTGATCAGGAAGTGTGATCAAACATTTTCTCCGGTAGTGAATCAAGACAGCGGGTTTGAATGGTGCGTGTTCCCGTTAGCACTACTGACACCGATTAGTTAGCTGTCTTGCTGTGCAGACGTGGAATTAATGGGCACGCAGGATTTAGGAGCTACTGGTATGTACCGATATCTACATATGTTCAATGGGTTGTGAGTAGCCTTACAAGCCGACAAGCATTGCCAAAAGCGCGCTATGTTTGAATTGACTAAACGTGGAAATGCTGAATTTAAAGCGATAAAGATAGTTAAGTACTCAGGCTTGTTATATGAATATGACGGAATTGTTACGATGTTCTTATTTAACCCAACCTGGCATGGGGGAGGGGGGGGGGGGTGGGGGTGGTCACTTTCCTCCTCCCCCCTGTTGTTTTTTTTGCTCCTATCTCCGGAGCGACAAAAAAATGAGAGCTGAAACTTCGTGACTTTTTAGATTATCATATTGGGGTCATTTTGAACCTATTTGCATGACCCCCGAGCAGAACATCATGGATACGATAAAAATGGCGGCCATGTGGGGTACCAGAAAAGTGATGTTTTCGTCATATTTCTTCAAAAAATTTGCTTTTTTTGTATGGAAAAGTGGGTAAAATCTATATTATTTCATATCAGATTATTATTTACTAATTTATCATGTATTTTTTCCGAAGAAAAACACAAATAATTTGTTTTTAAATTCTGACCAAAATATGGTCCAAATATGCTTTTCTTGAAAATGACGTCACAGTGACGTCACCATGGCGGCCATCTTGGATTTGTTCACATTTGTAGAGCTTGACCCAATGATATAGTGTGGTAAGTTTCAGCCATCTAGCCTTAGCGATAGCGAAAACATATGGGGGGGGGGCACTTTCCGCCCTTCCCCAGGCTGCGATACAACCCAAATCGCCCAGGCCAGAGAGGGTTAAACTCAAAGGGAATAGGTGCAGCATTTGCCCGAATCTGGTGTTTTCTGAAATAGTTGTCCAAAATTTACGTATATGATTTTTTTGTTTCTATAATAAATACTAAATAATAATAAAGGGTACCAACACGAACGGGCCCACTATGGGGTAACCATCTCGAAAAAATAGAGAACGACTAATTGTGTTGAAATTCCACGAGGCTAGCCTTCACCCCATAAACGTGACGATATCCGTTTTATGTCGAGCTAGTGACATCGTTTAGTGTTAGACCCCTGTGAATAACCGAAAGTAAGAGCTGTGGACAAAATTAAAATACTGAACTTCCACCCCTAACATACCTTCAAAATCAGTTGAACAGAATTATACAATACTTCAAATGCTTCTAGGAACATGCAGGTGACTTTTTGTTAACATATTGCCACTGAACAACACTGAAAAAAACGGTAGTTCATTCCTCAACTCAGATGAAAAAATGAACATTGGATAGAACACTGGCTTGACATATAACACAGTATATCGTCACGTTAATAAGGCTAGGCTACCCAACTTGGTAAAATGAAACAAAATGGTCATGGTCAACGTTGGCAAGGTATCTAGAGGCAACAGAATGGAATTGTAGTCTCCAACATATGTCAATGGATTGGTTAAAGTGTGTACTTTGATCGAGGGTGGCTTTGCGTAATTTCAACACAATTATAGTCGTTCGCTATATTTTTAGAGATGGTTACCCCATAGTGGGACCATTTGTATTAAAACCTTTTCCTATTATTAAGTACTTGCTGTATAAAACATATGTATTCGTACATTTCGGCGGACTGTTTCAGACAACACCAGATTCGGACAAATCCTGCACCTATTCCCTGTCATTTAAGTGAGGTTAATGTTGGGTAATCGTGGTCATAATTTGTCTGTTATATTTTTGATGTGCTTATACAATCGGTATTTCCTGAATAAAGAAATCATCTAGTGCAACAGATATGTCCCTTGACCATAAGATGATTTCTCCTTCCGAGAGTATACATGTAAGCAGTAGGATTCAGTAGATTGTTGAGACCATATCGCTGTGAATTCACAGAAAAATCCAAGAAAAAAAGGATATCGTTTTTGTACATTGATAATGGTTCTATGGTGCTAGGGACTTTGTTAGAGGTGTTTATGAAGTGCCCGGGTCTAGAAAAACAAGAAAAAATTATTTGGGGCTTTTAGATCGACATGTTTTTGGACATATTGGCTGCATTCAGATGGCGCCACAACAATGACGTAAAGTCTCATAAAAGATTGATTGACAACAATTCATTTGTGATGTTATTTTTATTAGATGCTTTCCATTGTTCAATTTTGATAGATTGGTCATGTCCTTCTATATACTATATTGTTTGTCGCTTTATAGCGTATTCCTCGAACTATATGTTCTTATCATGGAATATCATATTCCATGATAAGAACATATAGTTCGAAACTGCAGACGGAATAGAAGAATGTAGCTCTTTCCATAAGGTGTTTTGTATTTTTTCTTTAACCTTTCTCCACATCAGTATTTCTTCATTTTTCCCCTATACATGTATATATATATATCTGTAGCTTGCAAACATTAAGATAGCCGTACTCACTCCTAGCTAGTTCTGGTGGAAGTTCACGTTCTAAAAGCATCAGCTCCTTCACGACATGCCGATCACCAAACAAAGCGAGTACCAGAGAAAAGGGATTAGCAAAACTCGATCTCTTTGTGGATTCACTGCTACTACATAGTTTGACTCCATTAGAACGATAAAGCAAAATTTAGAGCTCTCTTGCTTTAAATCAGTGACGTTTCTTTTCTTGGACTATTCTAGGAGGTAGTTGCCTCAATGTGAAATTCTAACTTGGGAAGGGCAAGATATTCTATTTATCGAACTGCTACTTTAGAAGATCTCTTTGGTCGGATAAAAGAAAAGTTGATTTTAGTTTTTCGAGCAATCCGTTGTCACATAAATTGTAATGTATATACAGGTTTAAATGTGCTGTGTTGATCACTTTTAGATTGTCTGGATTTTGTCTTATCTAGATAATAATTTTTATTTGATCGTCGCTATAAGGCCGATATATTACTGAATCCGACGTTAAACCATAATTCTCTCTCTCTCTCTCTCTCCGTCTCTTTACGGCATTACTCCATTTCCTTGGAGCAGAGCACGAGATAATGGATTACATGATTCATATTTAATTTCTGAGAATATAACAAAAATATATGGTGTCCAGCTTTGTAGATATATCCCATGAGATTCATGCTATTGCAATTACGAGGAATGCTACAAAGGGGAGAAAGGACATTTAAAATAAATAATTCACTTTCACGTGGCCCCGATGTGCATTTCTGCTTTACTGAGCGTTTTCAAAGACCATGAACATCCCATGATGAATTATTTCTATTATATTTGGAAAATTGGAAAATTAATCCAACTGTTCAGCTGCAGACAGCATTCCTAGCCTCTTCACAGATCCCTCTTATATTCTGTTTCATCTTTACAACTTTCAGCACTTCGGCAATCGGGCACATCTATCTATCGGCTAAATCAGTGGTCTTTTTAAGCATCCTTCTGGATTGCTCTGAATAATAAACTACGCTGGACAACTCACATTGTTTACATTTGCAAAAAAAAAAAAAAAAAAAAAATAATAATAATAAAATAAAATAAAAAAATTGCTCGAAATCTTTGTAGTTATTAATCATATTCTGTGAATAAAAAACGACACGGTTTATTTTGTAATACTTCTTGATATTCCCGTGTGAATCATACTGTGGCGTTCTCTGGATTAAGACCTACAAAACTCACTTGAATAATTAATTACACTTCAGAAGCGGGCAATGCGGAGATTTACTCTATCCAGTAAGCGTGAACACACGCAGCCCTTTGGCCAAATACCTGTCTCACCTTTGCTTAAATTGAACATGTATGTATCCTTAGATTTAGGTTAAACAAAATTCGTTATCATCCTGAACTCACAACACGACACATCGGAATTATTATCGGAATTATTTTACACGTTTAGATATGGGGTCGTCAGTTAAACTTGTATAGGCCTTGTTATCGATCTAACCTGTTCTACCATACTATTGAAGCTTTAGGGCCTCCAGGATAATTACAAGCGTCTGGTCCGTCATTCATAATTCAGCCGTCGTCCATTAAAGAATATCCACTTCAATAATCCGACGACCCATTCCATATTCCATATAACAGTATTAGCATCAAGTTGAAGAAAATCATAATATACATAAACATAGGCTGGTTTCCTGCAAGAGAGAAGCGGTCAACAGTTTTAATGATGCCGGCAAGACATCAAGATGTTCCAAATATATCAAATCCGTATCGCTGATCAATATTCTTAATCCGTAATATTCGTTATAAAACCATCATCTAGAGAAAGATGTATGTCAGTCACGCTTTGATTGTGACTGTTCATATGAGCACTACGAGGATCTTGAAAACAGACTCCTATCACTGCGCAAATTAATTCCATCGTCGTCGTTTGTCAAAGCTCTGATTCTCCAAATATACGTTTATTCTACGCAACTGAGGGAATATATATATTTGGGGGACAGAACAAGGCCTCTAGGATTTTATTCCTGACCTCACATTAGCTAGCATTAAAGTTCTATGCCAAATTGAAGATTGTTGAAGACTACCGGGTACGGATAGAACCTCCAACGGCATAATTATAATTTATGCATGTGGATCGGAAATGTTGATGTTATGCACATAATTTGATACTAGCATATTGTAGGCTACGATGAGAGATTCAGTTAATGTTATAGAAAGTTTCAAAGTTTTATTACCAAATCAAGATTATTACTTGGTTGGCTAATACAATTTTGACAAACTGTTTTCCTGTGGTCTGCAATTCGAAACATGAGATGGCCGGCAATGCCCTCTTGGGAATACACAAATCTATTGCGGAGTCATATTAACCTCGAAGTTTGCGAGTGGCCATTGGAATAGATATTTAGATATCAACTAAAATAAGGCCTAGGTGGTGGCCATCTTGAAAATCCAAAGAGGCCGGCATTGCACCATAGCTATCGTGAAATAATCGGCGTGTTGAACCCCTCAACTATCAGTGTATTGACTGAAAATAATGTATGTTTATTGAATGAAATCGGCTTCAGATGGCGGCCATCTTAAAATCCAATATGGCCGTCTCGGTCACATCACTTTTCTAGCCTTGATATGGCAACATCCGTCAATATTCTGACAAATGACCAACACAAATGTTGCCGAACAGATAAAACAGAGCACAACACCATGCTAATATTCTTCCTGGCCGTCATTTGAATGATGACCGCTTTCACCTACACAGACAACGTTCGCGGTGGCTCCTTATCTAGGGAATGCTCCACGCACCACGATGTACCTGCATGCCAAATTGTATGCCCTTTTATAGAGAAAATGCACAAGTTTCTCACATATGGATCTGACTACGAGTATCCATCGTATTAAATCTCGTGAATAATTTACAAATCATTTTATCGGTCCCAGATTTCAAATCGAGTGAATCGAGTACGAACGAAGCATTACATTTCTTCTTTTTCTCAACGTAAACATTCAGTGAATATTAAATTACAACGCATATAGGGGAAGTGGGAAGAGGTGCCGGCAAACTGACAAAGTCACATGACTTCACATTATAGTCTTCTGGTTACCCTGTTCTAAATCACATACCAAGAATCTAACGATTCGTGATATGTGTTGTATCTTAGGTAGGCTTTTATTGTACCTGTTCATGTGGCAACTTGGATGTTATGACCACACGGCCCCTAGCACCGGCATAAGCGGTATTAGATACAAATCTAGAGAGCTATGATGGAAATGCTCTGACAACTCGTATATTGGTAATTGGTGAGCTGTGTCGCTGTGACAACTCGTACACTGGGGATTGGTGAGCTGTATCGTCGTCAGATGAAAATGACGGTATTTAACACAAAAGACTAGTCTGTAAGGCCCGATGTCGACCCAGCATCAACTTCCCACAATGCCAACATACATGTATATCAAAGACCAAAAGATCTGTAAAGGGAGTGGGCCTCGAGGACGAAACGTCAACCAGCAGAATCTCGCCTTATACAGATAAACATTACAACGCATATAAGGGAAGTGGGAAGAGATGCCGACATACTAACAGTCACATGACTTCACATTACAGTCTTCTGGTTAAATTGTTTTAAAGCACATACCAAGAATGTAACGATTCATGATAAGTGTTGTATCTCAGGTACGCTTTTATTGTACCTGTTCATGTCGCAACTTGGATGACATGACCACACGACCATTTCACACGACCATGTGACACAGCTCACCAATTCCGATGGCAAGATTGATCACGCTAGTAGTTTCCACGACATCGCAATACAGTAGGAAAGCTGTAATAATGTATTGATTGCCAAACTACAATAATGTACAAAGCTACAGTATTATATCACAGTATTCAATTTAGAGCTTATCGACGAAGATCTCTCTTCGGTATTCGCTGTGACAAATAAAAAACATGGCAGTGTGACTAACGTCACAGGACCTACGAAGTACAGTAGGCATTAGGACTCGAACGCGAACTGAACTCTTGAAAATCCCCACCCCCAGTTGAAACCCTGCCTATATTAAGATGGGCACCGCCCAAGTCAGAATCGCCAGTGATTTTCATCAAAAATCACCAGAAATTTTCATCAAAAGTAGGTCAGCTCAGAACTTGTTGGTAACAGTCTCCTAATGCGCCTTCATTCCAAAATAAATAACGATCGCCGATTTAATTTTACAATTTTTTAATTAAAGGAAACAGATTGAATAATATAGGTTCAGTAGATTTCAAGCTTTACGTGTGAAAATACATTTACATCTCTTTAATGGTTTTCAGTGCCCTTGTACAGGATCAAAACAACTTTTTGAATCACATTATTTTCCCAACAATACAACAAATTTTTATATATAGTACTATAGTAGAAAGGTAGCATTTATGTAGTTTACGGTAATTCAACTCAAGACCAACACCTTCTATGCACAAGATAATAATGATTCTATGTCATTCTCCTGAGCATAACCGGTACAAGGACGAATAAATAGCGTCTCTACATCACGTTGTTATCTAGATATATGAGACAACACATTTTGGGCATCGGCAATCTGATGAATGTACTATTCCGGTTTTCTTGTTTCACATTATATTCTATGACGGTTGATCGGTGATTTTCTTCATTGATAAACGTTAAACCACCTCAGCTTCGTTGTGTGAATCGGAATTGCATTGCTGTGACACACCAACACACTCCGTGGCAGTGATTCTGTATCCCCTAATCAAGGAATCAAAATGGATCAAGATTTGAAATGACAAGAGAAATTTAGACATATTTTGTTTACACATGTAATTTTTTGTTCAAATTATATCCAAGTGTGATATATAGTCAATATTCAAGAGGTACAAAAAAAACCCCAAAGTATGTCCTCATATTTTCACATCCATGCCAAGAAATACTGCATTGAAAAGGGTCCATTTAGCCTACCCTGTTTTATCGCTCTAATCAGCAAATGGCGGGGTCATATTTCTGCTGTCAAAATTGTATTTCCCTCCAAAGTCTTAACCCTTGAATCCAAGTCGCACACTCTCTGTTTAATAGGGCCATGTTACTCCTTGGAACAAACACAGAGAGAGGCTCTATCCGAGCCTTGTGGTTTTTAACAGTGATTTATATCCAAGCCCACTGAGATAAGGCTGGTTTCTACTCGTGCTGCTTGTCACATCAAATTACAGTGGTCGGTGTCCTCTAGGGTAACCCTTCACACTGCATACAGTCTCAGATATACAGATTTTGCACAAGCACAATGAAGAAACACATAATAATTGCCCTCAGATATCTTGTTTATGCTGCAGGTGGTGGATAAAGCTAAATATGATCCAATATACTTTTAGTAGGTATTATTACATATGTTCTAGTATTCTTGTGTCTTTTGGTAGAGCTAAATCAAGAACATTTAACCCCCCCCCTGTGTGTGTTTAAATATTTGGCTTCATCAGTGCATACATGTATGAGGGTGTCACAGGTGAATATAAGTCTTTAATAATTTCCTCATTGTTTTTTAATATTTCCTCCAAGTACAGGTGGTATAAGTCTGTAGTTATTTCTAGGCAATGTAGAAATATTAATATACACATAAACAAACTGTTGAGTTGAACTCCCAAAACAGCCATGTATACATGTGCACGTTTGATGTATTTTACTGATGTGTTTCAATGCTGTTTTTTATTGAAGTCAAATCACCCACTATTAATTCGCCCCCATCACAACCCTCCTGTATAGCAGATACTATAGTATCTTATTGCATGCCTGTCAACTACCCTGGAACATTTCCTAGCTTAGACATTAAACAGCCCGCTAAACATGCCATCAAATGTGATAAGGCTGGGAGTACAAGAATGTGCCGTGTATTTTCTGTGGACTGATGTGGCATACAGTGGAAAGGGGATCAATGACCGGGTATTTTTAGCAGCAGTGGGTAATTTGACCTGAATGTGCTCAATGATGAAGTGTTTGGATGTGAAATAGGATACACGTTAAAGGCTACAGTATACATTTATCTATAACAATATACTGAAGTGTTAATTATAAATCTAATTTTAATCAGAATTATTTCAGATCAGAACTTGCTAGTAACAATGCCCTAATGCACGTTTATGCCAAAAATCAAGGTTCTAATGTCAACGGTTCTCCTTATTTTGCCGACGAAATGATTTGGATGAACTGACTGACTGCCTGACTGACTGACTCATTACCGGACAATTTGCGATCTGTAGCCTACTTCGTAGGAAAAAAGGATTCTGGATACAGTCGTGGAGCAAGTGCAATGAAAGGGAGTCAGCTGGGAATTCTGCGATTAAAATAATCTACCTATCTATATGTATTCTGATATGGAGAGATTTTACTAAACGTACAATAAACACGACATTATATATACATTCATTCTTACAATAATTGGAAGGACGAATGGAGGTAACTATATATCTTCCTGAATAGATAGAAAGAAACTTCCTGGCACCCCGTGTTTGTTCCAGGTACTCGCTTCAATAATTAGGTTGGAATTAGCGACCATTATATTCCAATTGAAAACCAATCTATTACATTCAAAACCCCAGCTAGATCTATTAGACTAATTTTGTAGTCTACATTAACGTCAGTTTATTCTTTTTGAATGTACGTGATCTAATAGAATAAAAATAATCGAAAAATTCTAATTTTCAAAGATTAAATTGTCAATCTTTCGATGCCATTGAATTATCTTCAACCATGAACAGACTGAACCTTGCGTAGATTGAAAATTCATTCAAATAGATCCTAATAAGGGAGCTTTTTGAAATTAGGAACTGAGTTCCCTGGTAGGGATGGCATATGCCGGTTATTCAAATTGGATACACCATGCCCAGTTTGGTGTTCTGATCTGGAAGGATTAGAGTTCCAGTTAGGCCATTCCCCCCATGCTGCTGCATGGTATGGCATAAGCCATCCTTTGTCTGCCAAGTTCCAAACTGTATGGCATGGAGTTCCCAGGAGTTCCAACACTGCGCACCATGCCACACTGTTTGGAATGCCTTATGCCGGTTCCTAGTATGCCCCAATTTCAAGAAGCTCCCTAAAGTGGAATTTTCAATCTAATAGATTAATTTTCAATCGGAATAAAATGGTCAGTAATTTCAATCTAATTATTTGAGAGAGCATAGGATGAAATGACACCCTCACTATGTTTCCCACCTCTTGCGTATCGCTCCAATTTATTACCTGTATATGGTAGGATGTTAGTCCCCGAGGCCCGCCATCTGTACATGTCACTCGACAAATATATGTTGGGACAGGTTTAAGAACTTTGTTGCGTGCGCTCCATATCTATTTCAGAAAGATTTCTTCTGTTTAGTAATCGTTGTTGATAGCGCCAACGATTACCTTCCTGTTTATAACAGAACTCTCTTTAGGGGAAGAAACTG
Organism: Hanleya hanleyi; assembly: GCA_036873755.1. Lineage (NCBI taxonomy): Eukaryota > Metazoa > Mollusca > Polyplacophora > Lepidopleurida > Hanleyidae > Hanleya > Hanleya hanleyi. Next base: position 62,539 of record JAVTVY010037729.1, read on the forward strand.
GGAAGTTCGTTGGGTGAAAGACATGTGTGAACCAAGAATGTACTTCGACCTGCAGTTTCAGCTTTACGGCGATTTATTCCTCAGATTATCAAAGGGTTATGGCGTAACAGAGTTAACTTTCAGCGAAGATCAGTGGATTGACCTCAAGGATTACAGGTATTTTGACCATAACGTTGGCTCAATGTCTATTGATTGGGATCGTCTTGCTTCGAAGGTTTTTTCCCTTCGTGAGAGAATGATATCAAAGTGGGTTGAGAACAAAATTATTGTCTGCTAGACAAGAAATATACATAAGGCCTTAGCATGTTTTTTTTTTCACTTTATTTAAAAATTTACTGGACGCACCACTCTGAAAAGAAAGAAAGAAAGAAAACAGTGTTTTGCGATTGATATTTACAGAACATAGCTCTATGTAACTTTTTCACGCGATTCTACGAGCTATCATGAGAGACAGAAATGAACACTAACTTATAAATGTGGCGTAATTGTACTATTGTCTAACTCATTATTAATATTAAACGACTCTTTTGGATAAGTAATGGAACTCTAGATATTCGTTTCCTTCGTGCTTATTAATAAGATACTTTACATATGTGTATGCTTACCTGATTATTAACTTTCCCCCCTTCATTACTCTGCTGTAAATAAATCCAAATGGAGTCTTTATGTTCTGATACCATTCATAAGTATTCGATTCGTTAGATGTGTCAATACAGTATGATTTCATGTATATTGTTTTCTGTGTGCGTTAAACTTTTATTAACTGTGTGCTACTGGACTGGGTTATTGAACAGTCGAACTGTTACATCATAATTTATTACATATTATACATATACATATATATATATATTTTTATGCGTTAAACTTATCTTAGATGTACGATAATCGATTGTCGTTTTGAGAATTAAAAAAAAAATACGTACACTTCCCTTTCTCTACCCTCTCCCTCTTCCATGTAGAAAACAAATACCATATATATATATTTTTTTTTATTAATTGAATGTGATATTTTTGTTTTTTAATTTTATTGTTCAATGATATGTATCAATTGTTATCATGCTTTTGTCTTGGTTTATTAAGAGTAGTGGTTACTTACATTTTCGCAGCGGTCCTCCTGACAAAAAAAGTTGGGATAGAGAGTTACGTTAACACAACGTGTGGTGGTGTTAATATATAATGTGGTGTAAAATAAGATATGCATACATTTTTTTTTATGAGGGAATTCGATGAACCACTTACTTTCGTTTAGCAGCCTCTTGTTTAACACTACAAAATAAAATGATTAAATATATATAAATAAGTAAAAAAAAAATAAAAAAATAAAAATAAAGAAACAAATATATAACGATGCTTTGATAAACTGCAGAAAGCAGTGAAGCTAGTTAGCAAAATCAATAGGTCCGAGTTTTTCATGACTTTCAGTTTCAGTATAATGTGTACCACACACATAGGTAGCTTGTACTGTGACGGTTTAGTCTATATATACATGTGGTGGTATATTTATATCTTGGATTTATATGTGGAGTTATTCGAGCGTATAAAATGTACTTTGTTCTTCATGTTTACGTATCATATGACTAACCCGGAGATATATCAAAATGGTCTAATTTTGTAAGAATAACTAATCTGTCTAACTTTGTCATATGGATAAACAAGTTACTTACGTTTGTGTCCCCTTCCCTGCTGTTTCCCTATTGATTGAAATAAAAAAAATGTTGTGTTCAAGGTGTTTTCGGCTAAGTGAAATATCCTACAACTACTGTCTGATTTGCCTTTATGCTATATATATCGTTGTGTTCGTCGCAATGAATTTGTATACACAAAAGGTGTAGTTCGTTAATCCTGTTCATTTCTACAATGTGGAGAGAGATAACTTTACAGCACCACTTCGATATATATATATATGCTATATATACGCTAGACCTGATTTCCGATAATATTGGCCTGTGAGATGAAATGAACCAACCAATAAACAGTTTACTCACACTTCCTTCTCCTTGTCTCCAGTTCTGTGAAAGAAAACAGAGGAGGAGAAAATTCATGGTGGTCTCTGAGAAATACTGCTCTCTCTCTCTCTAGCGGTGTGTATAGGTAGTGAATGAAAGTCTCTTGTCTATGCACAGTTCGAGGACACGACTTAGCGAGTTATTAAGAGTTTCAGTGCAAGGTCATAGTATAGTCAAACATATAATGACTGTTTTGACGGTTTAGATAGGATTCCCCATGTAGTTAGCAAAAACTAGAGCAGAAGATTTAGAAAAGTGTGAACAAATTCTGAGGATAAAAATGCGACATTCCACCCTACATTCGAACAGCGATTGAAAAAATTATAAATGCGCCTTGCAACTCTCCAGAAATTCGTAAATATTCCCCTTGTGATAGGTGAACTGCATTCTGTACAACTAAAACCAAAGACCTTTGCAGAGTAACTAGGAATTATCTGTGAATGCTTACATCCATAGAATAGAAGTAAACAATTTGTAATTAATCAGATATGCATTTTTTTGGACAATTATATGTTCCTTATATGTAATCTGCAAAGGCCTTGGATTCAAACATTAATCCACAACCAGCCTTTCCCTGATTATACATGTACTTGCTATGACAGCTATCCAAATCATTGTATGGAATTGAATAGAACATGCCGGAGCTAGTTGAGTTTGTCCAACAACATTCACCGGATGGGTGATCAACAACCTGTTTCTCTGCCATATAACTGATAAGCTTCCCCTCTGCACTACATATACATGTGTATGCTGACAGTTGTGTCTTGACACCAATCCATGTTGTGGTCTAGCCGAAATTTGCAGGGAATGATTTGACGCGGGGTTATTTTACCTAATTAGATTATACACATGATGAGTTGTGCTAGATGATGGCGACATTTCCAACCAACTGGTGAGATTGCACTAAACATTTTTATTTTTTTTAATTTTCAATCACGGTTTGAATGTTGAATGTGGTTTCATGAAATTAATGTAACGAACTGCTTGTCATTTTATTTTTCTTTGACATGGGCAATAAATATTGTCAAGTTCTGTTGTAGTATTTCAGACTCAAATGCAACTACACATGCAAAACAAAATAAATAAAAGAGAGTAATTTAACTTATACTCACGTTTTGCGTATTTCCTGTATTTGCCTTTGTGTATCTTCCATTTTTTCTCTCCACTAAAACAATATGAAATGAAACGATAAAACCGTTTCAGAATTCACATGAATCCCATTTCTGTATACATCAAAACAATTGGCGCACAAATTGATATTCCTACAGCTATAATATTGAGATACGACTCCAACACATATGACTCAACACTTGTTGTGACAAAGCCGTATAAACCTGTGTCCTTTCCATTGAACATGTCTCCTTCCTTTCTGACGACACTGCCTATATTTGAATAACTCGTGATGTGACTTGTTATGAACGTTTCACAATGACACAAACGAATGCTCTTGAATATTCTCTTAATGACACAATGCTTCATCGTTTAAATCCAACATTGTGTACTGTATTCGTTGTTTGACGTTTGGCTATTGCTTAAAGAGATGTGAGATCACTTCTGCGTATAACCTTTGATTCACCATCGGTCCTTTTAAACATGTGCTTTGACATTAATCAGTTGTTATTCAACTATCTTAACTAAATTATTAGCAGAGCGTGTACTATACCTCTATGCTCTTCCTTCTTTCCTGACAAATGTTGAGAACTTTGCTCGTTGAACAGCGGATATCTTTGCAATGACCATTTACGTTCAGTCGCTCGTCCCTGGATAACTGCTGCCGCGATTATTTCTGTCTGCAATACTGAATCATACTTTTGGCGTTCACCGTTTTACCTTATATGTTCAGCTAACCCCGTTTCGTATAACGTGGAAGTCTTGCCGGGTTTTGTTTCACCTCCCTGCTTACTCCCCTCTGATTTACGTCACGGTTTTATAATACCTATAGACAACCTTCACCTTGTGATGTGGTACACCTAAACAACACAACGATTTCTGATTCAGTACACCTACATAACACATCGTTTTCTGTTCCAGTATGCCTAAAATGTTAACTACTGTCAACTCAGTCAATATTGTAATTTCAATCTATGATTCATGTCATTAAATTGTACAGCATATAGTTTATGGTTACGTGGAGTAGTCTATGCATGAATTGATAAAGAATTTGGACACAGCGAATGACACCAGCAAACTGTACATCTATATGTGTTAGAGATTACTAATATTATAATGCAAAAGATATGGTAATATCAGTAGGCTATATCAGTGTAACTTTTAAATGTCATAACCAGGTGCATTCATAATCGAACAGATAAATATCATACAGAGTGTCGCTCAATCATCGTATAGTCAATCACTCAGGCAGGGTAGTATTCGAAGTGGTCTTACATGAAGAAATTCCTACCGTTTGTCAGTTTCCAGAGTTAGTTCAATCAACGGAAAAGATGAAATATCAGACATGTAAGTTTCAGGAAAGTGACAATCACGTTTACCTGCTGTACAGTTTACTTCAGTTGCTTGGGCTTAATTGCAATGAATGGAGGCTCTTGTAGGTACATCAGCTTCTTCTTTGATTGCTCGTCAGCAGGGAGACTTTTGAGAGACTGTACTAGCTCGTAGCTCTTTTGTGCCAATACAGGGGGTAAATTTGAGACAGCGCTATAGCCACAACCTCTAGGAAGCTTCCTAGCGGCATCTAACACCAGATCGCGATCACTCAGCTGAAGAAAACGGACAAATATATTTTTGGCACCCACTGGACCCCCGGGAAGCCTGTGGACCGCTTGAAATAGGAATGAATCGGATTTTCCCCTAGGGATTGTTAGTTTTTCCACGAACGAAGCTCTCACAGATTTATCTGTTTGGGACACAGTCTCAGCAGCTGCACCCTTGACACCTTTAATAACCAGATTCCATTTACGGCCCCATAAATCATGTTTAATTCTTTCATTTTTTTCCATCTCCAGTTGGTTTCTCAATTTAGGTAGATCTTCCTCCTATAATTCAGCTATATCCTGGGAGAGGGACTCCACGGAGTCCTCCGTCGCATTTACGCGTTTTCGAAGCGATGATACGTTGGTTTTAATTTGATCAAGATCAATTGCAAAACTAGCGTGTAACTTGGCGAAGCACTTACTGAGATCTGACAGATCCTTAACTCTGTAAGTGTCTTGTAAAGATTCCATCTCAGATGTAGAGAGTTCACGTTTGTCCGACCCCAGGTTGAACAAGGTAGAAGACGCCATTGCTGCAGTTGAATTTTCAGAAATAGAAATTAATATATCTGTAAAGGGGCATAACTCTGTAAAATATGGGCCGAGGGGAGCCACTTTCGATAGGCGTCTGACTCGGCACTAGGTAAATAAGTGTTGAAAATATAGTAGCTATATCGAACACAGTTCTGCAGATATAGCTGGTTACATTCAGGCATATAGGACAGAAATAGAAATTAATATATCTGTAAAGGGGCATAACTCTGTGAAATATGGGCCGAGGGGGCCAACTTTCGATAGGCGTCTGACTCAACATTAGACAAATAAGTGTGAAAATTTGGTGGTTGTGTCTCGATCGGTTTTCCCTAAAATGCGTTGGACGGACGTGCGGACGGACGGACGTACATGGCGACGACAATACCCCGAAGCCAAAATGGCCGAGGGGTAAAAAACTGAAAGATGGAAACTATATTTTGTCTCAAAACTTCCAAACAAAATTATTTAAAACTATGCCTACATTCCTGAGTAAAGAGAATGATCACGCTCCGCCATGAACAACTATCGTTTCTTGATTTCGGAAGAGTGAAACTTTCCCCTCTCTTTAAACATCCCTGAAATATACTTTTCCTTTTGGAAATAACGGTTACCCCCTCTCTTCCCCCCCCCCCTCGCCCACCCGCTTAACGTTTGCAAACTATTCTCCAAATTTTTCACACGAGAGCTCTCCCATCAGCCCTCTTTCCATGTTCATATGGCATGGCCTGTGATATTCCAAACCGCATTCACAAGCGCATATAGTCAATTATAGGCATACCGTAACCCGGGCAGCTGAAACAATTCCTGTCCACTCTTATTCCGTGACCAGCAGTTGGGTCCCCAAAATTTGGACTTGTGGTAGGCATCCATAGTGGCAGCTTTCGCCGGCTCCGAGATAGACTCCGCATGGTGACTGATGTAGTATTTCGTTGCAGTAGTAGTAGTAATAGTAGTAGTAGTTGTTGTTCTTGTTGTTGTTGCTGTTGTAGTCGTTTGTAGTCTGATCACAATTTCCTTCCAGAAAGCCATCTGCTCCGATGGCAATCTTATCAGAAAAGGAATACCCGGATGTTGGATGGGACATAACTCGATAATATGAAACCTTCCCTCGGTTTAGGCCATAAAATAAATTGATTTATCACGTATTTTCGATAAACCTTAGGGAGCGTTCCCAATTATGGTTTTTGCTTCGTTCGTTTAAATTACCGGAAAAAAACGAAGTCGTTCTACACCCATCGTTTTGATTTTCGTGGAAAACCATTGAAAAAACCATTCAACGCATTGGTTCGTTCGCCAGAGAACGAAGTCGTTCGTTTTACAGAAAACCATTGCGGTTTTTTCCTTCTTTGTTTGCCATCGTTCGATCGTTCGCTGGAAAACGATGGCGCAATAATACAATCACGTGATGTTCGCATTGTCCAGCCTGATAACACAATCTCCGTGGGCACGGAGAAAAGAATCCGTTAATTCAAAGCAGAATTCTCTGACGTTTGGATAGGCAGTAAATTAATTTTACGTGTAACTAGATGTTGAAGTTCAGCTACATAATTAGACGACAGAAGTAATTAATGCACGTTTTTTCCCCGACTTGAGTAGACACCCTCGCGTCAAACCCTGCATGGTTATTCGATTCGTTCTGAAGGCTATCCTCGACCGCATTATTCATTGTTATCTGAATTTGTATTATATCTAGTCTATTATATTGATGGCTATATGTACGTGTAGTAAACAAACGCCAGCCCCGAATTCCACAAGCACCGCGATATCATTTATTGAATATCAATCTTTCCATGGTAATTCATAAGCTTCGTAATTCCTTCAACGCCCCATCCCAAAAAGAAATCTTCATTTTTTTCATTTTTAAAATTTATTTCTTTCTCGATTAACAATTTGTAAATATAAGTTTTAGCAAGAACAATGATTTTTTTTGGCATATGACAAATAATTAAAAGCAGCATTGTGTTAGCTTTCAAATGTCCGAATCTTTATTGATGTGTGTTCATTGTGATTAATACATTTAACTATATTTAAGGGTGCAGATTTGGGTCAAGTTTGTTTAATGCTACCGTAACTTTAACCAAATGTGATATATTTTATGTGTTGCATGTAACAGCGGTCTTATTTGAATTCTTGAAGTAAATACGTTCAGAATGGCGCGTGAATTATAAGGCCCCAGAAGGTCGGTTGGAACTAAGCATACACAGTTACCGGAACCAATTTTCCAAAAATAACTTCCGAATCCGAAGTAAATTAAAATAAGAAATTTCTTACAAGGATTAATTGTATGTAATGTTCAATTATAATGGAATATCTACAGATAGTATCAATAGATAATCATAGACGTGTTGTTTTAACATAGAAATAGCAGCTTATAATTACAAAAAGATCAACAGATTTAAATAAATACATGTAATATTTATATATATGTTTTATTGCACAGCAGTCTTAGCCCATGTATATCCTAACCTGACATCACAAGTATAACCCAAGGTACCCACGAGAACGCTAAATCATCAGTGATGTATTCAATTTATGTTGTTGTCTTTGATATTGTCTGTGATGTTTTCACATTGTTTTTATGTTTCTTGTATGATGTTTCTTTTAATGTCCTATTGTTTTAGTGTCTTAATTGTTCTGTCTTAATGTACTCATGTTATATTTGTTTTAATGTATGTCTTAATGTATATGCATTTTAGTCCTATGGACAAAACTGAGCAATAAATCTTATCTATCTGTAAATTAATATATTCTTTGTGACACTTATCATCTGATAGCAAGCTGTGGGATATAATATCCAAAAGTTCTTCAACCGTAGTAAGCTCTAATCCGGACCGTATGTAATACCATGGAGCCTACTATAGTAGGCTCCATGATAATACCGAAGCCATTTTGATAATAACGTCCCAGTGTTGAGAATTGTCGTAACTAAAATTCTATCATTTACTGAATTGCTATTCAATAAATAAAAACAACGGCAATATACGGACTGTAACGGAGACCGTGAATCGAAATTTCTGTTGATCTGAGGTTAAATAAACACATTTGAGTTGTAGACGGTATCGAGGAGACCACCGTTGTGTGTCCCGGTGTGAAGTGTGGCCGCGAACATCACAAGAATGCTTTGCTGCCAGACACGTAATGGCGTCAAGAAACTTTCAAAACAAACAAAATGTAGAAATTGTACGCACGATGAAAGGAACACGTGGAGAGAGACACACGGGTATATTGCAATAAAAGGACATACTATTTCTAACCTGCTCAATTAATTGTTTTTCGTCGCACAAGTATCTATCACAGTATCCTACCACATGATCGTTTATCGTCGCATTGACCGACTGTTTGTTTACAAGGAAGGAATTTACCCCCCAGCATGGCAAGCGAGTCAGGTGAGTAATTATTTTCTATGGAACCGTTATGTGTGGTCTATGGAAGTCCGATGTGGTGAGGGCGGGGTTTTATGGTCATCAGGGTCAGTGTTGGTTGACGGAGGAGTGGGGGGGAGGGGGAGGTTAGGTCGCCCAACCAGTAATCTCATCCCAGTTCATCCAAACGAGTTTATTACCCGACATGGTAAAGCCCCTGTACAATACATGCAATATGTAATCGATGATATTTTGTACATTAGGCCCATTAAACTTAATAGTTCGTTGATAAGCATTGATAAATATTGGGAAGGTTCCACATGCTTCGGAAATGAATTGGAGAACAGTAATATATTTTGCCAGTTGAATTAACAATGACTAATTGTTCCCAACTAAAAATAGAAATAATAAAAATAAAATCCGCCTGTCCCACTTTTCTGGCAAACAGATAATAATAAACAAACTACTAAGTTTAATGAGCCTGACCAAGAGTTTTTACTCGATGCAATCAGCTGGGAAAGCATAAATCAACATGCGGTCTGTACCAGTCTGTATTTAGTGCGACCCCTTTCCCGTTTATAAGTTTTTCGGTGTAAAAAAGATTTCGCTCACATTCATACCTTCATATCCACAACAACAACAACAACAAGTTATCATCGGTGAAGTACCTTTTCCATCATATTCAAGATACTTTCCGTGGAATAGTAGAATCACCCCTATTTCCGGACCTGCACACAGGGGCTTGTATATCTAGTCGGTTATTAATTATGATATTAATATTTATATATCCTCTCCTCCTACTCTATATACAGATTAGGAGGAGAGTATATATAAATATTAATATCATAATTAATAACCGACCAGCTACAAGCCCCTGTGGACCTGCAGTAAGCGGAGATTTATTTAGGCCTAAACAACCGGCCGGGTATAAATAAATACGGTACTCACTTTGAAAATTTTTGGTGTCTTATTCCTGAAAAAATGTGAGATGTGAGTCTTGGCTGGGCGTCGAAAGCAAATTGAATAGTGGTACGGCCTCACGAGGCAAGGGGGGGGGGGACTGCTATCATAGCACTTCAGGGGAGTGTCGAGGGGACGCCTGGGTCCCGGAAGCTCCTGGGGTCTAGATCCCCGGGGAAGCGTTCAGAGCGATTTCCGGTGAATAAAATCACTCTACAATGAAGAGTATTTTTAGTTATTTTCTAATCCTTTTACCATGAAAACGCAATCGATAGGGGCTTTCTGCGATTCTGGATTAGAAAATAATAGAGTAAAGTTAAAGCTAGACATATTCGTGGCCGATATAATTATTATGGGCAGTGGTGTTAATAAATTCATTGTACAAATGTAGAGATACCGCTAGCTATACTTCTGCGATAATATTATCAGATGGCGCTCGTAGTTTTTCATAATGGGTAGTAAATGCAAACATTGACTTATTTCGTGGACAAGGCCGCAAAAAGAAGCAGAAGAAAAAGAAAAAATCCAACACTGAATAGTTCATGATAGATTATATTTATAAATTCTCGTCAGAATGCACACACACCGTGGTCAGTTTAATACGGTGCCGGGTATATACCGGTAGGCCTGTTATCGACGGCTTAACAGCCTACACGTTTGAGCTACCATCATTCGAGCAGTGTGTGGGCGTGTCTTACTGTGACGTCACTCAGGCGGAACTACTTTTAATCGTTTTTTCTGCAGCAAGTCACAGCCTTGGAAACTCTATAGAAAACCATCGAACGAACGCAATGGTTTTTTCGTCGTTCGTTTTTTCAATGGTTTTTTTTGAAAAAACGAACCAACGATACACCCATCGTTCGTGGCATGGTTTAAACGAAATGGTTTAAACCATGAAAACACGAACGTTAAATGGGAACGCTCCCTTAATAATTTAACCCTATCTGGCCTGGGCTTTTTGGGACGTCTCCTGGCCTGGGGGGATGATATGGCCCCCTAATTATTTTTTTACCCCTTGAGCTAGGGCTCTGAAACTTACCAAACCATACCATTCGGTCAAGCTCTACCAGAAAATGTAAAAAATCCAAGATGGCCGCTTCGATGACGTCACACTGACGTCATTTTCAAAAACGGCATTTTGGTAGATTTTTCGCTCATATTTTTCGAATTTTTTATTTCTGCAATTTCTCCGCAAAACTGCATGATAAATTAGGGATCGTTTCCATTATTCGTTGTTTCTTCAGTCGCGATTTTTCTTCAATCTTCTCGATTGAAAAACGATCATTCGCGAATCAGTCGCGAGGATATCGAGAAAAAAATGAGAAAAAACGATTGAACCTTTTCTGAAAAAAAACATTCTCTCCCGATATCGTTTCTGAATCGTTTACCCATGCGCGATCCGTTCTTGATCGCGAATCTTCAATAGCGAGGGAATCGGGGGTTTTTTAGAGGCGCGAGAGAATCGTGAAGCGGAGTGATATCTGACACATAGGCCGTGTTGCCGTCGTACGCCGCTCTATCCGCGAACTTAGAACTACAATTAATGTTGCTTGTTGATTTGTCGATGGAAAACCTGTATTACTATACTATACTGTATAAATGCGTAAGATAACCGGATAATATATATGATTCACGATCTATAGCCTCCTACAAGCCGAAGTACGGCGTATGCTGGAAATATCTATACACATACCTGTACCATGCTTCCTGTGGCGTCCGCGCTCAGATTTACTCTGGCGAAGCGTAAATGACAAAATTACCTGTTTATATAATAATCGTGTGAGCCGACAATGTGTTAATGTTCAGTCATTCCCTTCATACGTCCGATAATTTCCTCATATATTCATGCAACTTGGTATAAACAATACAGAATGATAATCGCAATATCTTGTTTTTGTAAATACCGGGTATAGGTCATAAGTGGAGTTGAGTTCGTCGTTGATTGCATTATCAGAATGATTATGACACAGACTTGATAGAGGTGTGAATGGGCGCATGACGATAACCCAGAACAGCTTATCCATCCAGTCGAGAATTTCTAGGTTAATTAAGGTGAAAAATAGTGTAATTAAATATGTATATTTTGTTATAGTAAAACATATATTAGGAAAGGGTATCCATTCATGTTTTGGTACAGTTTTTAAACTACTGAGATGTGAATAAGTTAAAAAAATCACCATCAAGTTAATTTTATTGATTATAAGAATATTCGCGGCAGTGATTTCATATTTATAGTAAATACATATCACAATGGTGACTGAATCGCATGTAGCGGTTGGATTCGCATATGTACAATATTTTTTATCTTAATTTTACATTTTGATAAATGAACTATGAATGATTCCAAAGGGAAGCTCAAGCCAGAAACCACCTGAAATTTATATATTTTCATCTCATACTGGATTAGCATAGCTGGCAAGAGAGAAAAAAATTCTCGTCCGAGTACGATCATCGGTTAAAAATTTCGATTTTTTTTCTCACAAAACTAAAGATTTAAATCTAAAGTTGAAAACCTGTCGGACAGAGAAAGACGTTTTATATTAATATTTTATATTAATGCAGTCATTTGTCATATAGTATCATACACGGTGAGGGGCGTTGTTTGATTCTTCAGCAACCAAGTCACGTGACCTGAATTATACAGGCCTTTTGAAACACATCTTCGCATCGTCAAGGTTTCCTTTTTAGCCAAAGGCGATACCTTGATCATCTTGCCAAGCAAACCGCGTTCAGCCTACTTTCAGTGCTTTCCATACTGCAATTACCAGACTTGTGGGATATTTGATGGTGAATGAATAAGTGTATTTTCATCAAATTGTGAAAAATAATCAATATCATTATTTTCTGTGAATCATTTCTTTCATATATATATGTTTTCGTTTTGTATTTATTAATTTATTGAAAATATACGTATTCATCTACCATCAAATATCCCACAAGTCAGGCAACTGTGGAGTTTTGCACTTAAAGACTCCCACTTAGGGGGCCGCACAAGAAAACTCCCACCCAGGGAGCTCCAGAAAAGATTAATTCAAACAACCAAACAAACAAGGAAAAAAATAAGGACAGTTGTGAAAAGTTTTACAAATAGCCCGCGCTATATATTAATAATTAAGTGCTTTCGAAGACTCAAACACCCCGTATGACAATGTTATATTCAATACAGCGCCATCTATCGACACAAGGAAAATGGTGATCTTAGGACAAAACACCACGCGAACAGCGAAAATCTGACGAATCAACTCAAAATTTCAGCACGCACAGATGCCAAAAACGTTCACGAAAAATACTACACAAGAAATCTGGAATAATACCAGCTTTAAAACACAGAAATACTCAAAATAATAGACGAAATTGCAAGTGCAAATGACCTGTGTCCCGTACAAAATATATGTAAATATGAAGTTATAATTATATGCATATATCGTTCATCATTATTCCTATGTATATATATATTTTTTTTTTTCAATTTCTTTCAATATCCCCATCGTAAATATATAACCGCCAACTGAACTGAAACATGCTATAGTTTCACACAAGTCAAAGACGAATAGAAAAGGAAGAAGGAAAAATGATCGAACTGAAGTGTTTATGATACAGAAACTCGAACGTGTATGCGGGTCAGTCAGGCTGAACCTTGCCGTACTACTTTCGGCTATAACCCTCAATCGTTTTTTGTTTTTCAATCGTTTATATTCGATTAAAAAACAATTGAATCGCGATATCGCTTTTTATTCGAGAAAATTTTCTCGAATGAAAAACGATTGCCAACAGTAAAAAAAAACAAACATTCGAACTGCGATCGCGAATGAATCGTTTATTTTGAAGGGAAAAAAACCATTCCCTCGCGCCTTAGAAAATCGCGACTTAGAGAAAATTTGAAGAAATAAACGATTCATTCGCGAACGATAATTGGAAATGATGCCTTAGTGAATATTATTGTGATGTGAAATAAAACAGTTTTTGTTCACTTTTCATCGTGGAAAAGCAGAAATTTTGAAGAAATATGACGAAAAAATCCTCTGCTCGGCGGGTGATTCAAATAGGCTAAAAATGACTCCAATATGATAAACGATAAATTCACGGAGTTTCAGTTCTCCATTTTTTATGGTTCCGGAGTTAGCGCAGAAAGTTTGGTAGTGGGGGGGGGGGGGCATTTCGGCAACCCCCTCCCAAGCCCAGGTAGGTTTAACAGCAGTTTGTGGAGAAGAATGCACTGAAAATATGACCTGCAAGTATGACCAGTGCTGCAGAACACGTGAGTAGTATAGTAAGTGCAAATTCGGTCTTTTTTTCGAGGTTCCCGACTGTGGTGCCAATCGGGAACCCTCCAAATGAGGTAGAATTTACTTTTATGACATGCAGGAGTGTGAACATGATAGGACATGTACTGAAGTGTGACGTCATGTATGACGTCACTTCCGGTCTGTGTGAATCGGGCGTGTGTATTCCTCCGCGGTGATGTGGTCTGGCGGTGATGCGGTCTGCCTCCGCGGACAGAAAGTAGTCCCAAATTCTCCGGCATTCTCCGGCAATCTTCAGGGGCGAGAGGGGTCCCTATTGTGCCGATTGGGTCGAGTGAGGTATCAAAATGAAGCATTCGTCAAGGGGCATCTGATGGGCTGGGTGTGGGGTTGAAATATCGTCATTCTGCGCATGCGCGGTGGCCAAAGGGTATGAAAATAGACGCTTTGGAGCTAGGAGAGCCACTATTGGTCCAATGGGGTCATATGAGGTATCAATGTGAAGCATTCGTGAAGGGGCATCTGACTGGACTAGCGGCTCGGGCGTTGTCATCATTCTGCACATGCGCAGACAGGGAATTGTGGGAAAAGGGAATGGAAATAGACGTTTTGGGATCTAGGGGAGCCATTAATGGACCAATGGGGTCATATGAGGTATCAATGTGAAGCCTATGTGAGGGGGCATCTGACTGGCCTAGCGGCTCGGGCGTTGTCACCATTCTGCGCATGCGCAGACAGGGAATTGTGGGAAAAGGGTATGGAAATAGACGTTTTGGGAGCTAGGGGAGCCCCTAATGGGCCGATGGAGTTGTATGAGGTATCAATGTGAAGCCTATGTGAAGGGGCATCCAGTCATGGGTGGGTGCATGTAAAATTTTTCCTGAAAAAAAAACGGAACACGGACTTTATCGAAAAATCCTGGAAAATGCCTATATGGGGTATGGGGGGTATATAGGTCGCCGGGCTTAACGGGGCCTGCCTATCAATAGAGTTATCTCCCCCTAGTTCCAGGGTGGGTGTATGTAAAAATTTTCCTGAAAAAATACGGAACACGGACTTTATCCTAAATTACGGGAAAATGCCTATATGGGGTATGGGGGGTATAGGACCATCCTGGGAAACCTACTTCTCGACATTTGCGGTATAGGTTGTGGGTCTCGTTTTCTTAGTCTCGTCAAGACAAACATGATAGGAAGTGTCGCGGAGCGAATCGTTGAAATTTTTGGAAAAAGTTCAGGGAGACCCATATAGTTCCATACTAGACATTTGCGGTATGGTTGTTTGGATTTGTTTTCTTAGTTTCGTCAAGACAAACATGATAGGAAGTGTCCCGGCACGAAACGGTGTAATTTTTGAAAAAAGTTCAGGGAGACCCATATAGACCCATATACGGGTTATGGAGGTATAGGTCCAATGTTTGTCCCACTGGGAAACCTACTTCTAGACATTTGCGGTATGGTTGTTTGGATTTGTTTTCTTAGTCTCGTCAAGACAAACATGATAGGAAGTGTCCCGGCACGAAACGGTGAAATTTTTGAAAAAAGTCACCGAGGTCTGTATATAGGCCTATAGGCTGGCTATATGGGGAGTATAGGTTCAACCTTGGAAATTCACACACGTTCGTTGTTATATGGGCTGTTTGGATTTGTTTTTCACGTCTCGTCATTTAGAACGCGATGGGAAGGGTCCCGCAGCGGAACGGTGAAATTTTTGGAAAAAGTCACCGAGGCCTGGGTAGACCCATAGGCCTATACTGCATGGCGATGGAAGTATAGGCCCATACGGGGTGGACGTTTTGGGGTCTAGGTGAGTCCCTAATGGTCCTATGGGGTCGTATGAGGTCTGATTTTGAAGCTCTCGTGGAGGAGCATCTGACTGGACTAATGGTTCGTCCATGCGCAATAGTTTGCGCATGCGCAGTCTGGCCGTAGTATAGAAAGCAGACAATTTGGGGGGTATGTGGGTGTGTGTTTGGGGTAGAGATGGACCGCTATGGGTCCGAATGGGTCGTGGAAGGTGTCAAAGTGAAGCTTGTGTGGGTTAGAGTCAGAATGGTGTGTTTTTAAGTGCAAGTCGCGTCAATCTGCGCATGCGCAGTTGGTTATAGTAAGTAAAGTGGCCATTTTGGGGGTGTGTGGAGGTGAGTTTGGGGTCGAGATGGACCATCCTTGGTCCGAATGCGTCCTGGGAGGTGTCATTTTGTAGTTCTCGGGGTGTACATTCCGATTTGATGGATGTTCCCGTCATCTGTGACGTCATCAGTAGGAGTAGTAGCGAAAGTGGACATTTTGGGGAAGTGAAGGAAGGTATTTGGTGTAGAGATGGACCATCCCTGGTCCGATTGTGTCGTGGGAGGTGTCATTTTGTAGCTCTCGGGGTGTAGACCCCGATTTGAGGGATGTTCGCGTCATCTGTGACGCCATCGGTAACGTCATCAGTACGAGTAGTAGCGAAAGTGAGCATTTTGGGGCAGTGCAGGAAGGTATTTTGGGTAGAGAGGGGCCATTCTCAGTCCGAATGCGTCGTGGGAGGTGTCATCTTGTAGTTCTCGGGGTGCAGACCCCGATTTGAGGGCTGTCCACAGCATCTGTGACGTCATTGGTGACGTCATCAGTAGGAGTAGTAGCGAAAGTGAGCCTTTTGCGGCAGTGAAGGATGTTATTTGGTGTAGAGATGGACCATCCGCGGTGCGAATGCGTCATGGGAGGTGTCATGTTGTAGCTCTCGGGGTGTAGACCCCAATTTGAGGGATATCCACAGCATCTGTGACGTCATTGGTGACGTCATCAGTACGAGTAGTAGCGAAAGTGGGCATTTTTTAGCAGTGAAGGATGTTATTTGGTGTAGAGATGGACCATCCGCTGTGCGAATGCGTCGTGTGAGGTGTCATCTTGTAGCAACGCCCACCAACGCCATGCTTAATGCTGGTGAAATAGCTCAGAAGCTCTGATATTCCATGAAATTGTCACTAATTCTTCGAAATGCAGTGACGCCCGTCAACGCCCGTCGTTACACCTTAACACTCTAACATAACGTCATGATATAGACCGGAGAGAGAAGGACAACAGCAACAACAACAAGGATGACACATGAGAGAACAACAACAACAAGAAGGTTTTTTTTCATATAGTTTATTATCCCCAATGTTACATCATACCCACGCTGGGGGAGCCGCGTTGGGTATATTTACAATTCAAGAAGATTCTTGTCCAATCAGAGGCCACCATTTCCATGTTTCATATTCGTTCCTGTCCGTTAGATGTATTCTTGTCCAATCAGAAGTCTCCATTTCAGAAAGTTCCATCTTCGGCCATGTTCGCTCTGAACCGTTTATTCTAATCATCGTCGGGCAGGCCAGGATACCGTTGAGGCAACATATCCTCAGATAGTTGTTTGCGCATTCTGAGTATCTATCAGTGCATGGGTGAATACTTTCATCCGATGGGGGTGGTGGTCAGTTTAACCACGAAGAACGTAACATTGGTCATTATCTCCACTATCCACTTGGTGTTGGGGCGCTGTTCATAGGCCCATTCCAAGGGATCCACAGTGTCCAGTTGGGCCAGCATCGTCTCTAGCGACGCCCGATTGGTGATGGTGAAAGGATGGTCGTACACTGGATTGATGGCACTGGAATAGAAATAGCGCAATTCACCCGTCATCTTATGGCATAAGATGTACCCAAATGCTACATTTAATGTGAAGGACGTAGGTTGGTCATTGAAGATGGCTTCCACGTAGCTGCGTAGACGAGCGAGGTCGGTCAGTCGGAAATTGTACAAGTCCAATATAGGGCGATGACGGTGGAAACAGTGTCGGATCATGGACCAATGGCGTCGATACATCTCACTCACTGGATGATCTTCGGGTAAGAGATCGCTGGGAACATCCACTGCATCTTCCAGAAAATGTTCGTTGTTGTCAGGCGTATGACTGGGAACAGTAATGCTAGGACCGGCTGGATATCTAGGCTCTTCTGAACTGTGGGTATAGGCAGGCTCTCCGTGATCGCATCACCAGTGGCATTCGTCTCCCCGGGTTCATCTTCAGTGAGTCTGTCCGTCCTGGGTGCCTCTTTAGTGGAAAGTTGTCCCTCATGCCGTGGTGATGGACCATGAATCAAACGTTCATGCCGTTTTAACTGACTGGGTCGTTTGAAGAGTTGACCACATTCTTCGCATGGATGCTTGGGCGGCCCATGAATTGAATGTTCATGGCGCTGTAAATGATCCGGCCGCTGAAACGACAGTGTACATATCGTACAGCTATACCGAGCGGTTCCGTCGTGCTTGGTAGCCTCATGGCGGCGCAAGTCGTGCAGACGAGTGAATGATTTCGAGCACGTAGTACAAGTGAACATCTTGGTGGTTGACAGAGTGTCTGATGAAACGGCCAGGCCGCTTCCCTTTTATAGCAAGCTAGCTGGTGATCTATTTTTAGCACATTTTATGTGTGCAATGGAGTGCGTTTGAAAGGGGCCATCTTCGGTCTGGCTACCTGGTAGAGTTGCCTGTGTGTGTGTGTGTACGTTTGTGTGTGTGTGTGTGTGTGTGTGTGTGTGTGTGTGTGTGTGCGTATGTGCGTGTGTGAGAACATTGTGCTTAGTTAGCCGTCTCTCTTTCAGAAGGTATGGAGGCTGTGAAGAGCCGTTCTCTTCTGTCGCTGTAAGACGGAACTGTCATTGCCACAGCGTTAGGGTTAATAGGGCAAATACCACTGTGAGACCAATGAGACGTCGCTGGTTCCGGCGTGAGCGCTCGTGGTCCATAGCCCGAGCAACAAGAATGGCTGGCATAGGCCAGTAGTGGTGGGTGATAGCACACCTTGCCATCGATTCCACTCTGTCGAGAATCGCTTCTGTGATCTCTTTCAGGATCTGGCGTCGCCCCTCGTTGTCGTCGCTATCTCCAAACATGGACCGAACTACTGCTCGGTAACCCGTGAGTGAATTAACCACGGTCGTATGCTGTAAAATGCGAGTCGCATAGGGATGGGTCTCCGTCATGGCTCTGCCACCATAGGAATGGGCTTGTGAGATCCAGAGGGACGTGTTAGACCATGTTACATATGCGCGTCTACACGTAGCTCTACGTGTGTAGTCCGTGATAAGTACTATTCTGATTGGTTAGTCCAAAAAGAGAGCAACAACAACAACAACAGCAAAGATTACAGGTCAATCCTTTTATTAGCCCTTCCATCACAGCACATCCACGCTGGGGGAATCGCTATCGCTATGGGTGTGTTTGCAATTCACTTATGCTATTGTCCGCGTATTCAGAAGTTCATTGTGCTGATCTCAGACTGCTCTTGTCCAATCAGAAGCCGACCCTCAGAATAAGTATAGGTCATGTTGAAGGATGGAACACAAACTGTGGACGTCTCTCGGATTGATGGGGATCAACTGACTGTGGAGTCTGAAGACTCAACTGCAATGCTGGCATTCGTGGCTGCGTGCCTTATGTACCGACCGTTGATGTCGCCGTAAATTATCCTTACTATTAAAGGACTTCCTGCAGATCGAACACGTATACTCGCCAACAGCACCTTGAAAAGTAGACTCATGGATGGGGTCAAACATCACGGGTTCCTCAACCCTCAAGCGTGCATGTCCATGGATTACACGTCGGTGAGATCTCAACTGGCTGTGTAGTCTGAAGCGGTGTCCACAATCCCCACATTGATGCCTGGATGTCTCATGGAGACACCGTTCATGGCGGTGTAAACTATCCAGGCGATTGAATGTATCCCCACAGGTCTCGCAGGTATACTGGGCAGTAGCGTCGTGGATGCTAGACCCATGGCGTTGTAAGTCGTGCAAGCGTGTAAAGGACTTGGAGCAAGTGGTACACGTGAACATCGTGTCGTAAGTGGTTGAACGAATGTCTGCTGAAAGTGTCAGACCGCTTCCCTTTTATAGCAAGCTAGCTGTTGATCTATTTTTAGAACACTCAGTTTAACTACTCCCAAGTCGAGGACCGAGAGCATATAACCTCTGTGAGGTCACTTCCGCTTCCGTTCACGTGACCGGAACTGACCTTTGACCCCTACGCGCACCTGACCGGAACTGACCTTTGACCCCGGCGCCCTCCGTGTCTCTTCGGTAACCTCCGTGACATCTTCGGTCACCTCCGTGTCTCTTCGGTGACTTCCGTGACATCTTCGGTAACCTACGTGTCTCTTCGGGCTCCTCCGTGACATCTTCGGTGAAGCATGTGCGTATGCGTGTATGTGTGTTTGCGTCTGTGTGTATGCGTCTGTGCGCGTGTGTATGAGTCTGTGTGTATGTGTGCATTGCGTCTGTGTGTATGTGTGTATGCGTGTATGCGTCTGTGTGTATGCGTGTGTGTGTGTGTGTGCAACCACCACCACCGCCACCACCACCATCACCACTACCACCACCACACACCACCACACACCACCACCACCACACAACACCACACACCACCACTACCACCACCACCACCACCACACACCACCACACCACCACCACGACCACCACCACTGGGCACACGTCCCTGGTGTACCCTGTACCCTATAGCCCGTAGGGCATAGGGTACACCAGGGTGTGGGTGCACCAGGTACGTGTGCCCAGTGGTGGTGGTCGTGGTGGTGGTGTGGTGGTGTGTGGTGGTGGTGGTGGTGGTGGCGTTGACGGGCGTCAACGCCCGGTGGTGGTGGTGGTAGTGGTCGTGTGTGGTGGTGGTGGTGTGTGGTGGTGTGTGGTGATGGTAGTGGTGATGGTGGTGGTGGCGGTGGTGGTGGTTGCATACACACACACACACGCATACACACAGACGCATACACGCATACACACATACACACAGACGCAATGCACACATACACACAGACTCATACACACGCGCACAGACGCATACACACAGACGCAAACACACATACACGTATACGCACATGCTTCACCGAAGATGTCACGGACGTGCCCGAAGAGACACGTAGGTTACCGAAGATGTCACGGAAGTCACCGAAGAGACACGGAGGTGACCGAAGATGTCACGGAGGTTACCGAAGAGACACGGAGGGCGCCGGGTCAAAGGTCAGTTCCGGTCAGGTGCGCGCAGGGGTCAAAGGTCAGTTCCGGTCACGTGAACGGAAGCGGAAGTGACCTCACACAGGTCATATGCTCTCGGTCCACGACTTGGGAGTAGTTAAACTGAGTGTTCTAAATATAGATCAACAGCTAGCTTGCTATAAAAAGGAAGCGGTCTGACACTTTCAGCAGACATTCGTTCAACCACTTACGACACGATGTTCACGTGTACCACTTGCTCCAAATCCTTTACACGCTTGCACGACTTACAACGCCATGAGTCTAGCATCCACGACGCTACTGCCCAGTATACCTGCGAGACCTGTGGGGATACATTCAATCGCCTGGATAGTTTACACCGCCATGAACGGTGTCTCCATGAGACATCCAGGCATCAATGTGGGGATTGTGGACACCGCTTCAGACTACACAGCCAGTTGAGATCTCACCGACGTGTAATCCATGGACATGCACGCTTGAGGGTTGAGGAACCCGTGATGTTTGACCCCATCCATGAGTCTACTTTTCAAGGTGCTGTTGGCGAGTATACGTGTTCGATCTGCAGGAAGTCCTTTAATCGTAAGGATAATTTACGGCGACATCAACGGTCGGTACATAAGGCACGCAGCCACGAATGCCAGCATTGCAGTTGAGTCTTCAGACTCCACAGTCAGTTGATCCCCATCAATCCGAAAGACATCCACAGTTTGTGTTCCATCCTTCAACATGACCTATACTTATTCTGAGGGTCGGCTTCTGATTGGACAAGAGCAGTCTGAGATCAGCACAATGAACTTCTGAATACACGGACAATAGCATAAGTGAATTGCAAACACACCCATAGCGATTCCCCCAGCGTGGATGTGCTGTGATGGAAGGGCTAATAAAAGGATTGACCTGTAATCTTTGCTGTTGTTTTTGTTGTTGCTCTCTTTTTGGACTAACCAACCAGAATAGTACTTATCACGGACTACACACGTAGAGCTACGTGTAGACGCGCATATGTAACATGGTCTAACACGTTCCTCTGGATCTCACAAGCCCATTCCTATGGTGGCAGAGCCATGACGGAGACTCATCCCTATGCGACTCGCATTTTACAGCATGCGACCGTGGTTAATTCACTCACGGGTTACCGAGCAGTAGTTCGGTCCATGTTTGGAGATAGCGACGACAACGAGGGGCGACGCCAGATCCTGAAAGAGTTCACAGAAGCGATTCTCGACAGAGTGGAATCGATGGCAAGGTGTGCTATCACCCACCACTACTGGACTATGACAGCCATCCTTGATGCTCGGGCTATGGACCACGAGCGCTCACGCCGGAACCAGCGACGTCTCATTGGTCTCACAATGGTATTTGCCCTATTAACCCTAACGCTGTGGCAATGACAGTTCCGTCTTACAGCGACAGAAGAGAACGGCTCTTCACAGCCTCCATACCTTCTGAAAGAGAGACGGCTAACTAAGCACAATGTTCTCACACACGCACATACACACACACACACACACACACACACGCGCGCACGGACGCACAAACACACGCACACACACACACGCACACGCACGCACGCACGTACGCACGCACAGACGTACACACACACAAACACTCACGCACACGCACGCACGCACGTACACACACACACACACACACACACACACAGGTAACTCTACCAGGTAGCCAGACCGAAGATGGCCCCTTTCAAGCGCACTCCATTGCACACATAAAATGTGCTAAAAATAGGTCACCAGCTAGCTTGCTATAAAAGGGAAGCGGCCTGGCGGTTTCGTCAGACACTATGTCAACCACCAAGATGTTCACTTGTACTACGTGCTCGAAATCATTCACTCGTCTGCACGACTTGCGCCGCCATGAGGCTACCAAGGACGACGGAACCGCCCGGTATAGCTGTACGATATGTACACTGTCGTTTCAGCGCCCGGATCATTTACAGCGCCATGAACATTCAATTCATGAGCCACCCAAGCGTCCATGCGAAGAATGTGGTCAACTCTTCAAACGACCCAGTCAGTTAAAACGGCATGAACGTTTGATTCATGGTCCATCACCACGGCATGAGGGACAACTTTCCACTAAAGAGGCACCCATGAGGGACAGACTTACTGAAGATGAACCCGGGGAGACGAATGCCACTGGTGATGCGATCACGGAGAGCCCGCCTATACCCACAGTTCAGAAGAGCCTAGATATCCAGCCGGTCCCTAGCATTACTGTTCCAGGTCATACGCCTGACAACAACGAACATTTTCTGGAAGATGCAGTGGATGTTCCCAGCGATCTCTTACCCGAAGATCATCCAGTGAGTGAGATGTATCGACGCCATTGGTCCATGATCCGACACTGTTTCCACCGTCATCGCCCTATATTGGACTTGTACAATTTCCGACTGACCGACCTCGCCCGTCTACGCAGCTACGTGGAAGCCATCTTCAATGACCAACCTACGTCCTTCACATTAAATGTAGCATTTGGGTACATCTTATGCCATAAGATGACGGGTGAATTGCGCTATTTCTATTCCAGTGCCATCAACCCAGTGTACGACCATCCTTTCACAATCACCAATCGGGCGTCGCTAGAGACGATGCTGGCCCAACTGGACACTGTGGATCCCTTGGAATGGGCCTATGAACAGCGCCCCAACACCAAGTGGATAGTGGAGATAATGACCAATGTTACGTTCTTCGTGGTTAAACTGACCACCATCCCCCATCGGATGAAAGAATTCACCCATGCACTGATAGATACTCAGAATGCGCAAACAACTATCTGAGGATATGATGCCTCAACGGTATCCTGGCCTGCCCGACGATGATTAGAATAAACGGTTCAGAGCGAACATGGCCGAAGATGGAACTTTCTTAAATGGAGACTTCTGATTGGACAAGAATACATCTAACGGACAGGAACCAATATGAAACATGCAAATGGTGGCCTCTGATTGGACACGAATCTTCTTGAATTGTAAATATACCCAACGCGGCTCCCCCAGCGTGGGTATGATGTAACATTGGGGATAATAAACTATATGAAAAAAAAACTTCTTGTTGTTGTTGTTCTCTCATGTGTCATCCTTGTTGTTGTTGCTGTTGTTGTTCTCTGTCCGGTCTATATCATGGCGTTATCTTAGAGTGTTAAGGTGTAACGACGGGCGTTGACGGGCGTCACTGCATTTCGAAGAATTAGTGACAATTTCATGGAATATCAGAGCTTCTGAGCTATTTCACCAGAGCGTTGAAGCATTAAGAATGGCGTTGGTGGGCGTTGCTACAAGATGACACCTCACACGACGCATTCACACCGCGGATGGTCCATCTCTTCACCAAATAACATCCTTCACTGCTAAAAAATGCCCACTTTCGCTACTACTCGTACTGATGACGTCACCAATGACGTCACAGATGCTGTGGATATCCATCAAATTGGGGTCTACACCCCGAGAGCTACAAGATGACACCTCCCACGACGCATTCGGACTGAAAATGGCCCCTCTCTACCCAAAATACCTTCCTGCACTGCCCCAAAATGCTCACTTTCGCTACTACTCGTACTGATGACGTTACCGATGGCGTCACAGATGACGCGAACATCCCTCAATTCGGGGTCTACAGCCCGAGAGCTACAAAATGACACCTCCCACGACACAATCGGACCAGGGATGGTCCATCTCTGCACCAAATACCTTCCTTCACTTCCCCAAAATGTCCACTTTCGCTACTACTCCTACTGATGACGTCACCGATGACGTCACAGATGACGGGAACATCCATCAAATCGGAATGTACACCCCGAGAACTACAAAATGACACCTCCCAGGACGCATTCGGACCAAGGATGGTCCATCTCGACCCCAAACTCACCTCCACACACCCTCAAAATGGCCACTTTACTTACTACAACCAACTGCGCATGCGCAGATTGACGCGACTTGCACTTAAAAACACACCATTCTGACTCTAACCCACACAAGCTTCACTTTGACACCTTCCACGACCCATTCGGACCCATAGCGGTCCATCTCCAAACACACACCCACATACCCCCCAAAATGCCTGCTTTCTATACTACGGCCAGACTGCGCATGCGCAAACTATTGCGCACGGACGAACCATTAGTCCAATCAGATGCTCCTCCACGAGAGCTTCAAAATAAGACCTCATACGACACCATAGGACCATTAGGGACTCACCTAGACCCCAAAACGTCCACCCCGTATGGGCCTATACTCCCATAGCCATGGAGTATAGGCCTATGGGCCTACCCAGGCCTCTGTGACTTTTTCCAAAAAATTCACCGTTTCGCTCCGGGACCCTTCCCATCGTGTTCTAAATGACGAGACGTGAAAAACAAATCCAAACAGCCCATATCACAATGAACGTGTGTGAATTTCCAAGGTTGAACCTATACTCCCCATATAGCCAGCCTATAGGCCTATATACAGACCTCGGTGACTTTTTCCAAAAATTTCACCGTTTCGTGCCGGGACACTTCCCATCATGTTTGTCTTGACGAGACTAAGAAAACAAATCCAAACAACCATTGGACCTATACCTCCATAATCCGTATATGGGTCAATATGGGTCTCCTTGAACTTTTTTCAAAAAATTTACCGTTTTGTGCCGGGACACTTCCTATCATGTTTGTCTTGACGAGACTAAGAAAACAAATCCAAACAACCATACCGCAAATGTCTAGAAGTAGGTTTCCCAGTGGGACAAACATTGGTCCTATACCCCTAGTATGGGACTATATGGGTCTCCCTGAACTTTTTCCAAAAATTTCAACGATTCGCTCCGCGACACTTCCTATCATGTTTGTCTTGACGAGACTAAGAAAACGAGACCCCACAACCTATACCGCAAATGTCGAGAAGTAGGTTTCCCAGGATGGTCCTATACCCCCTATACCCCATATAGGCATTTTCCCGTAATTTAGGATAAAGTCCGTGTTCCGTATTTTTTCAGGATAATTTTTACATACACCCACCCTGGAACTAGGGGGAGATAACTCTATTGATAGGCAGGTCCCGTTAAGCCCGGCGACCTATATACCCCCCATACCCCATATAGGCATTTTCTAGGATTTTTCGATAAAGTCCGTGTTCCGTTTTTTTTCAGGAAAAATTTTACATGCACCCACCCATGACTGGATGCCCCTTCACATAGACTTCACATTGATACCTCATACAACTCCATCGGCCCATTAGGGGCTCCCCTAGCTCCCAACACGTCTATTTCCATACCCTTTTCCCACAATTCCCTGTCTGCGCATGCACAGAATGGTGACAACGCCCGAGCCGCTAGGCCAGTCAGATGCCCCCTCACATAGGCTTCACATTGATACCTCATATGACCCCATTGGTCCATTAATGGCTCCCCTAGATCCCAAAACGTCTATTTCCATTCCCTTTTCCCACAATTCCCTGTCTGCGCATGTGCAGAATGATGACAACGCCCGAGCCGCTAGTCCAGTCAGATGCCCCTTCACGAATGCTTCACATTGATACCTCATATGACCCCATTGGACCAATAGTGGCTCTCCTAGCTCCAAAGCGTCTATTTTCATACCCTTTGGCCACCGCGCATGCGCAGAATGACGATATTTCAACCCCACACCCAGCCCATCAGATGCCCCTTGACGAATGCTTCATTTTGATACCTCACTCGACCCAATCGGCACAATAGGGACCCCTCTCGCCCCTGAAGATTGCCGGAGAATGCCGGAGAATTTGGGACTACTTTCTGTCCGCGGAGGCAGACCGCATCACCGCCAGACCACATCACCGCGGAGGAATACACACGCCCGGTTCACGCAAACCGGAAGTGACGTCATACATGACGTCACACTTCAGTACATGTCCTATCATGTTCACACTCCTGCATGTCATAAAAGTAAATTCTATCTCATTTGAAGGGTTCCCGATTGGCGCCACAGTCGGGAACCTCGAAAAAAAGACCGAATTTGCACTTACTATACTACTCACGTGATTTTCGATCGTACGTTCGAAGACCTTCATCTTCACCGCAGTGAATGCGATTGCGTTCGAAAACACCGAATCGCTCGATATTTCCTTTCTTTCCTAAAATCCAGTATTGTACATAGGTTTTTGAATAGGTATTATACAATAGGTCGTGGATATGACAAACACCAGTTTTGTCGAACTTGACGGATTCCGCTCCGCAAGATAGTTGGCAGTGATTCACCATGTTTATTAATGGCGCAATGATAGTAAAACCCACTTTATCGCAGGCTGCTTAATCGAAAATTCTGATTGATAGAATGGGCTTTCAAATAACAAATCCATCATTTGCTTCATTTCTAGGTCTCTTTAGAGAGGTAGTCCGGATAAATGAATAAAGTCTTCCTGGATTTAAGGGGTTTCACGTACTCTACTGCAATAACTAAAGGTGATTATGCAAGCTGTCGAAAACAAAGTATGAAGAACATCAGCGTAAAGAGAAAGTTTGGAATATTTTTTGAGGAAAAGACTTGCTTTGACAAAAGTGATAAACAATTTATCGGATTCTGTGCCGGTCTATATATATATATAAAAGGTCATTCTCTGTGCTTTCTCGCGTTTATACAATCTTTTAGTTTGCTCGCCTGATTTATCCCCTCCCACCCGGCACAGAAACCGATAATATACACATATAGATGGACATGATACATCTGTGTTGTGTTTGTGGTTTCTACATGTAGTTGTCAGTAGGGTGCCTGAGCTGACAGACAATACCATTAATTGTGTATAGGATGAAATACCACAGAAGAGAGAGGGTCAGCTGATCGGCAGTTATTCATCCTATGAAGGAATGGTTGAGATCATATATATATATTCTTTCTGGATAATTTGACAAATCAAATTTATAAGAAAGCTAGAACAATGTCTGCTGAGCGTTGTGACAGCTTTTTATCGGGTACCCCAAGGGCTAATTTGGGCATTTTGAGTTCCTGCGGAGTGATCGTCTGTCTATCCAGTTCGAAAACGATCCGGTCATCATGGGTTCATTTTCCTGGTTCAGAACAAAACAATCGTTTCAGCAAGGTAAGTCATTTGTTTCCTTGCAATTTTGGGAATATAATTTAGAGATGTGCAAGCCAAATTTAATACATAATAAGTAAGAAATATTCAGGGAGCCTAATTGGTCATATATGCGAGGCGATTCAGACGGCTGTTTTAGTTTTGTTTTAGTTTATCAGCAGTCAATTATCTTTATTCAATTTTGTGACAACAAACTTAGGAGAAAACGGCTGAAAATGGTCTAAAACAATTCAGCTAGCAGACCTCAGCTGAAATTTCCATAATTTCTATTTGATACTGATTCTTTTTCTCGTTAAACGAAAGAGGAGAAACCCTTGAGTGCGCTGGTTATCGGAAACAATATCATTTAAATACAACCTAACAAGGGTGGTGGAAACATCAACACAACATGCGCAATGTGGGCCGAGTGATAAGGCGTCTCTCATTGTTCAAGTCAAAATCATTTATTCCCATTACGTTGATAGATACAGAAGTTATTGTTGAACACTCAGATGGCATAATGACCAACATATATTGTCCACAGTGTTACACAAGCAAAAACAAATGGAAAAGAAAAGGGTGAAACGAAAAGGGGTGACAACTAGGTCTGTAATCCTGCAAGAGCCAGAAACATATTGATAAGTTCATATGGCAATAGATGGAATATATGGAACAATAAAGAATTATAAAATTATTTAATAAATTCTTATGTCCTTAATCACATTATTGCATACGATAATTAGTGCTCTACGGGATGCAAGGTTGTCTATACTTTATTATATCAAACTGTTACATATACATGCATTACTGAAAAATATCTATACAATTTGTACCAGCATACAATTGCCCATGCATAGGTTATTGGAATGAACCACGATAAATCCTAGCGTATCAGTACAAATTCAGATATTAAACATTTTACCAGAATATCATTCACCGGGTCAACTATGTAGGACAAGCACATACCCTAGTGAACATCTTCGTCGAGCCCGTAAATCTGGATTACCAACAGTGTAATAATATAGCACCTGCTGGTATACTTGTGCATAATCATACCTACTCTGTAGCACTTCACCGCTACTATGCACTAAAATTGTTACCAAACTTCGTTATTAACGTTAGCCTTATACTAGTTCATAACTCTGCGATTAACAGACATTACGCAACAGTAAACAACATGATGTGACTTGGTCACGTGACATGCCAAACATGTGTTTGGGGTCAATTGGGACATAAAAGCATTAAATTCACGCATACAGAATAAATTCATGTAAGAATCGTGTAGACAGTTATTGAAATATAGCTTACATGGTCATCTGACGCCGATGCGGACTACTGTTGATGACTAGATTACATGAAATCGGTCTTAGTTGTTCCCAAACTGGTGAACAACTTTCCAGGAAAAAGTCGCGCCCTCTAACGGCGGGTATGGAAGTTAATAATACAATGCAATGGGACACAGGGGGAATAACTCACATTTACAATGACAAACACAATAGTCGTTTCAAGGGAAATAACTCTAAGAGGCAAGCTCCAACTGCCCACATTCTCCCCTGCTACCGTTCGATAGTCTATCGTACACATGTTGCAGGGGTTTTAAGCAGAATCCACCGATGAGCTACCATTGAGCAGTTGTCCTGCTTCTCGCATTAGGCGGACAGTTAGTTTCATAATTGCACTCTGGTATGGTTTAGTATTCGACTGAGCAACAGGTTCGAAATGGGCAACTTCAGCTTCAACCACGTTACTCTGTACTATCGATCGGGGCTCTCGGAACGGGTTGCGATGGGTGCCCGCTGTGAATCGTGTACTTCTCATGGGTACAGTGTCACGATCGGGGCTGCATTGTCGCTGATGTGGACCCGTCCTTCCCGTATCCCGATACTGCTGTTCATCCAATGTGGGTTGGTATCCCACAATAATAGAGTCTGACTCACTGTCGCTGAGTGGTGGTGCAGTTTCGTTGGTGTCAGGTTGATGTACAGGTGGTCTTGGAATATCTGGCACCTTAGTAGGTTGAGTACAGGGTCGTACCTCAGTTCTATGCACTTTCCTCTGGTCATCTGATCCATCTGCCAATTCTATGGTAACTACCATGTCACTGATGTCCACTACAACATAGACTACTGATCGCCACTTATCCTGGATCTTATGTCTACCCCTTGGTTGGTGGTTCCGGTACAAAACACGCTGTCCAATTTGCAGGTCCTTGGCATTGATAGATTGAACTGTACGAGTTTTCTGTTTAGCTGCTTGGTCCATAGCTCTATATATTTGTATCTAATACCGCTTATGCCGGTGCTAGGGGCCGTGTGGTCATATCATCCAAGTTGCCACATGAACAGGCACAATAAAAGCGTACCTGAGATACAACACATATCACGAATTGTTAGAATTTTGGTATGTGCTTTAGAATAGGTTAACCGGAAGACTAAACTGTGAAGTCATGTGGCTCTGCCAGTATGTCGGCATCTCTTCCCACTTCCCTTATATGTGTTGTAATTTTTACCTGTATATGGCGAGATTCTGCTGGTGGACGTTTCGTCCGCGAGGCTCACCCCCTGTACATACCTTTTGGTCTTTGATATATATTGGCATTTGTGGGAAGTTGATGCTGGGTCGACCTCGGGCCTTACAGACTAGTCTTTTGTGTTAAATGCCGTCATTTTCATCTGACGACAAAACAGCTCACCAATCCCCAGTGTACGAGTTGTCACAGCGAAACAGCTCACCAATTACCAATGTACGAGTTGTCAGAACATTTCCATCATAGCTCTCTATATTTGTATCTAATACCGCTTATGCCGGTGCTAGGGACCGTGTGGTCATGTCATCCAAGTTGCCACATGAACAGGTACAATAAAAGCGTACCTGAGATACAACACATATCTTGGTATGTGCTTTAGAATAGGTTAACGGGAAGACTAAACTGTGAAGTCATGTGGCTCTGCCAGTATGTCGGCACCTCTTCCCACTTCCCTTATATGTGTTGTAATTTGAGACGCTCCCCTGCTTTTTTCCAAGCCTCTCGTAGCCTGACCTGATGTTCTGACAACCATCCACCAATACCAATGTCATCATCCTGGGTCTCATCTTTGCTGCCTAGCAGGAAGTCAACAAGAAGCCGTGGGTCTCGCCCATATAGGAGGTAATACGGGGAAAAACCAGTTGATGAGTGAGGTGTTGCATTGTAAGAATATACCAACCCTGGAAGATATTCAGTCCATTTCCTTTTCCTCGCCGGGGGAATGGTGCAGAGCAGATCGTGTAAAGTGCGGTTAAACCTTTCGCACTGCCCATTCCCCTGGGGGTGATAGGGTGTAGTGCGACTCTTCGTAATACCGTAGAACTTGCACAACTCTGCAATGACTTCACTCTCAAAGTTGCGTCCCTGATCTGAGTGAAGTCTCAGGGGCACACCAAAGCGATTAAACCAGTCCTTCACCAGTACTTGAGCGACTGTAATGGCCGTCTGGTCACGAGTTGGGATGGCTTGTTCAAACTTTGTGAAGACATCCGTAAGGACTAACACATTCTCCCTGCAATCAGAACTCTTCTCGAGCAGTGTAAAATCTATCGCGATGATTTCTTGGGGTCGACTGGCATGCAACGATCCTAGTGACATCTTAATGCCTGGTTGTGGTAAATTGGCTGTGGTAGACCTCTCACATTGACGGCAATGTTGCTCGAGATCTTGGCCCATTCCTGGCCAGTACACACGACTCCAAGCCAGCGCTGTTGTCCGCTCAATCCCCTGGTGACCAGCTTGATTATGTAACCCATGCATCAACATTTGTCTCAAAGAACGAGGCAACACCACTTGATGGGATTCGCCGGTTCTGTGGTCATGGACTGTACGTCGTAATACTCCATCATTGCCTACCTGAAATCTGTTTCATTGTCGCAGGAGCAACTTGAATTCCTCGTCGTCCTCTGGAATTTCATCTTTGCTCGGCCGTTGATCTGTCGCGAAGCACTTTAACAATCTGCTGATAGACTTATCAGTCCGCTGGTGTTGGGCCAATTCTGTACTGGTTAGGGATGGCCCTGCTCTCACGCTGTTAATGGATGCCACTACACTGGGTGGTGACCGCTGAGGGCTCTCTGCCCCTGCTTCATGAAGTTCCTTCGGGACTGTAGATAGCTTTGCTGAGATCGATAGCACATCGTCTACTTCATCGGTCTCCTCTGACAACCCTGGTCTCCGGAAGAGACTGTCGGCATTCCTGTTGAGTCGACCAGGCTTGTACCTCATTTCAAAGGTATAGTTTGCAAGCTGCGATGCCCAACGCTGTTCCACAGCTCCAAGTTTTGTAGTGCCAAGGTAGCTGAGCGGATTATTGTCCGTGTAGATGGTGAAGCTCTGCCCTAACAAATAATCTTTAAATTTGTCCACAACTACCCACTTCAGTGCGAGCAGTTCGAGCCGCATGGAACTGTAGCTGCTGGCATTGCGCTCGGATGGACGTAGTCCTCGACTTGCATATGCCACTACACGTGTCTTGCCATCCTGGACTTGGGATAACACCGCACCCAATCCCTGTAAGCTGGCATCGGTTTCTAGAAGGAAGGGCTTGCTGAAGTCAGCGAACCCCAAGACTGGAGCTGATGTAAGTTTATCTTTCAGTTGGTTGAAGGCCTCTTCATGTTTGACTTCCCAGTTGATCTTGCCATGGTTGTTACCGACCAGTGCATGAAGTGGTGCAGCCAGTTGCGCAAAACCCTTCACAAAACGCCGGTAATAGCTGGCTAAACCCAAAAATGATCTGACATCTCTCACAGTCTTAGGTGTAGGCCACTGTTTCACGGCAGCTACCTTTTCTGGGTCTGTTGTCGCGCCAAGTGCAGAGATCACGTGTCTCAGGAAATTGCACTTGCTGGGCTTAAGTCGAAGCTCATGTTTCCTTAATCCCTGCAACACAAATCCGATATGCTGTAGGTGGTCTGGCACTGTCCGAGAGAACACAATCGTGTCGTCCAGATACACGATGACTGTTTCATAAAGTTAGTCGTCCACACATTGCTGAATCAGCCGTTGAAATTTGGCGGTGGCATTTGTCAAACCAAACGGATTGCGTGTAAATTCAAATAGCCCCATCGGTGTTGTGAATGCAGTCTTTTCCACCGACTCCAGATCCATGGCCACCTAGTTGTAGCCACAAGCCAAATCCATAGTCGAGAACCATCGTGCCCCCGATAGAGAGGTAAAGGATTTTTCGATATCCGGCATTGGGAATGCATCACGCCTGGTTTTTGATTTCAGGCGTCGATAGTCCACACACAGTCTAATAGAACCATCCTTCTTTCGTACGACTACAATTGGTGATGCGTAAGAACCATTGCTTGGACGAACCACGCCACGAGCTATCAGCTTCTTGATGTTTTCCTTAACTTTGGGGGAATACGGCGGTATGGCATAGAAACTGGAATGTCATCTGTTGTATTGATCTTGTGTGTGACCCAGTTCATCATCTGTATTGGCGAACACATACTTGTTCTCTCTAAAGAAGGTTTCACTCATGTCTCGCTCTTGTTGTGAACTGTCAAGGTTGGCCCAGTTAACATCCACAGGTGGAGAAATCTGTTCGGGAACCACCGTTGATGCAGCAGAAGTGGCTTTACGCACCACATCTTCTGACTCGCCAACTCTATGAAACTCGAACTGATCATCCTCTAAAACTCCATCCGTTCTGTGAATGAGTCCTAGCCTCGTACGTGAAGGAAGAATGGCGTCCTCTCTACTCATGTTCATTGCCCTAACAAGCAGTGGGCCTTGAGGAGCACTAGCAGTTACAGTGTTTGTCAGCAGCAGTCCCGGAGGAATATGTGGAGGATTTCCCTTCAGAGGCTCAACCAGTACACCATCGTTGACCAAGTCCCGGTTTCCTGTAACAGCAATTATCTTCATGGAATTCGCTGGGACAATAGTATGGTCAGCCACTCGAGCCACTCCCAACACTTGCTTCTTCTGAGTAGCAATGTCACCTACCATCTTGAGACCATTCCGACATTGACCAATCACCAAGATTCCTCGTCTGGTAATGAGTTCACCATTGATCTCAATGTCCAATTCAACATAGCCTGTATATGGTATCTCAAGACCATTAGCTGCTCTCAGTGTTAGCCAGCTAGCTTTACGTGGCGACTTCTCCCTATAACTGGTTCCAGGTTCTCCCTGAAGAACGTTTCGGATATGGTCGTAACCATAGATCCCGTATCAATAAGTGACGGAACTTCCACACCATTCATTTTCACTGAGGTAACTGGACAATCGCTAACAGTACGATGTATCAAGTCCTGTTCCTCCCGACTGGTAACTTGTGCACTGCCGATGGAGTGGTTAGTGACCTGAAGTCTAGGTTTATTCACTTCTTTGGCTTCTCTCTGTGGACAACTTTTCTTAAAATATCCTGGCATATGACAGTTGAAACTTAACTTTCCATCATGGTCATGCTGTCGCCTCTGTGAATAGCTCTGCTTTTGTTTCATTGTCTCTGTCAGGGTGTTTATTTGCTGTTGTTCAACCATAGCGGTTAATCTGATCAAAGAATCATCTTGAGGTTGAACAGTGGCAACCGTCTCGTTGACTACAGGTTTAGGTCTGCTCTTAGTGACTATGGATACATCTTCTTCCTCTTCTGACCACCGAATGGCCTCTTCGCGTAGGTCAAGGAAGCTAAACTCTGGCCCTTCCCTTATCAGCCGTTTAAGGTGCCTACGTAGGGATGGGTCCCTAACATTGTCGCTGAACTGAACTGAACTGAAAACGCATATGAAAATATTGTATTCTTGTAACACCAGACTCCATCTCAACAATCCTTTATTTTTCATCTTACTTATGAAAACAAGTGGATTGTGATCACTGAATACAGTAATTGGTAACGATGAAGAAGTAACATAAACGTCAAAATGTTGTAAAGCCAATATCATTGCCAAACATTCTTTCTCAATTGTAGAATAATTCCTCTGATGTTTGTCAAATATACGTGAAAAATAACATATTGGGTGATCAACATCATCTATACCTTCTTGTAACAAAACGGCACCAGCAGCAACATCACTAGCATCTACAGCCAGCTTAAAAGGTGAACCAAAATCTGATGCCGAAAGAACTGGCGCGCTCTTGAGTATGGCTTTGGGATTTTCAAAAGCTGATTCACATTCATCGGTCCAAACAAAAGTTACCCTCTTTCTTAAGAGTTGAGTTAAAGGCTCAGTAATATCTGAAAAATTTGTACAAAATTTTCTGTAGTAACCAGCCATACCCAAGAAACGCATCAGTTGGCTCTTACATGTTGGTCTTGGAAATAGCGAGATAGCACTAACCTTAGCATCTACAGGTTTTAATTGACCCTGACCTACAACATGACCCAAGAATGTCACACGTGCATGTCCAAATTCACTTTTTCCAAGGTTGACTGTCAGCTTTGCGTCACTTAGTCGATTGAACAGTGCGCGGATTCTCTGCAGATGATCTCCCCATGTATCGCTGTAGACAATGACGTCATCAATGTAAGTCTCAAATCCTTCCAAACCAGAAGTAACACGGTTGATGAGACGCTGGAACGTGGCTGGAGAATGTTTCATTCCAAATGGCATGACTTTGTACTGGAACAGACCCTCCGAAGTGACCAATGCTGATATCTCCTTCGCACGATCTGTCAGTGGAACTTGTCAAAATCCTTTCAGAAGATCAAACTTTGACACAAACTTGGCACTTCCCACTTTATCAATGCAGTCGTCAATGCGTGGAATAGGGAATGTGTCTGTTTTGGTCAATGTGTTCACCTTTCTGTAGTCAGTACACATCCTGTAACTGCCATCTGGCTTTGGAAGGAGGATACAAGGTGAACTCCAGTTACTATTACTTAGTTCAATGAAGTCATTGTCCAATAAATACTGAATCTCCTTTTTCAGATAGTTTTGTTTAATGGGATTCAAACGATATGGGTGCTGCTTCACTGGATTAGAATCTCCGACATTGACGTCATGTGAAATTTTATCAGTCCGAGTAGAAATGTCGGGAAACAAATGTTCATATTACAAGCGCCTAGCCCGTCATTCATAATTCAGTCGTCGTCCATTAAAGAATATCCGCGTCTATAATCCAAAGACCTATTCCATATTCCATGTAACAGTATTAGCACCAAATTCAAAAGGACAATCATAGTATACATAAACATAGGCTAGTTTCCTGCAAGAGAGAAGCGGTCAACAATTTTCAATGATGCCGACAAGACATCATGATGTTCCAAAAATATAAAATTCGTATCGCTGACTGAGTCCGTATTGACTGAGCAGAGTTCGAAGTTCTACCTGACGCACTGGTTCAAGATGACACAACTTGGAATCCAAATTAAGTAGAATGTCTGAGTTCTGTAATTTCGCCGCTGTCATGGGCTCTTCACAAGTTTCATTATTATCAGGGTCAGAACTAACTACACTTACAGGCTGTTAGTGCTATCTCTTTCTATGTATAACTTTAACATATTTACATGACACAACTGTTTGTATATATGTGATATATATGTATATATGTGATGATAAATTTTTCCTGTATTTTATTCTGAATGTATGTTTTGTTTTTGAATTTCTAATTTCAGTATTTAATTCATTCCAAAGTTTACTTGCCGAGTATTTGAATGTCCGTTTTCCTTTTTCAATGTTAGTTTTGTGGAGATACAAATCATTTCTACTGGCACTTCTTGTGGTTCTAGCATGAACACATTGTACTGGGGTTACCATTTCCTGCATGTAATCAGGGGTGTATCCATTTATATATCCCAAATATAACAACACTTGGCAAACTTTATTTGCTCATCAAATGGAATCCAATTTAAGCGTTTGAATAATTCAACTGAGCTTATGTCTGTGGAGCATTTAATATCTAGTATTGTCCTCCCAAACGTTTCATTAACTTATGGATCTGGATTTGTTGATATTTGGCACAATCACCCCAAACTATTTTACAGTAGTCGATGAGTGGCTGCACTAGACTATTATAATACGCTACACGTGCTGTTAAAGGTAGCAAAAATTTAATTTTATTCATAAGAAATAATTTACTTTTCAGCTTTTTACAAAGTTGATTAACATGGTTTTGTAAAAAGCTGATTTTTTACGTTGTAGCGCTTGCAACTTCGCAGTTAAGGATTCCACAGCTTCCGGATGCTCCGCCATATCTGTGTATAAGTACCGTATGTAATCCGTATTTAAGTAGTGCTGTCAACAAAATACCCTGCACATATATCTGATACTCCGTATGCATTCAACAATCATATCATATGCAAACAGACAGTCAATCTGAGGGAACGTGTAACATAGTCAGCACTTTGCATCATATTCATACAAATGTCACACATTGAGAGAGAGAGAGAGAGAGAGAGAGAGAGAGAGATATGGATGTGTGACTAACAAATAACTGTATAGGATATATGCAATACAGTATCTCAGCAATGGAAAAATACAAATCCATGGGCAATCAATGATACCTGTAATCAGCAATAATAATGAGCATGAAATCAATTGATTGTACCAGTTAATCAATGAAACCATCTAAGTTTAGTAAGATGTGAAAAAACAATACCATCAATGGCTCACCATGAGCAGTGCTGATCTTGATAATACATGGAAAGGTGCCACACTATCGGCAACATGCAGTATAAAATCACGGTGATAGAATATGTGATACACAATACACCACTGACAAAAGGGAAATCTGTGTAATACAGTTACACTCTAGGATACACACTAGCTCTTTGTCAGCTATACAAAAAAAAAATCAGCATGAAAATTTACACTATAAATGATACACTATAATCTATCATGAAATGATGACATGAACTGGTACACTTTATATCATACACTGTGTAAATCAAGATGACACACTGGCAATCTCTGCCTATTATCATATATCACTGCCTCAATATCACACAAATCAATATCGGAATGGAATGCTTATTATAAAAAATGCCACTCCAGCGTACGTTATGTACAAAAGAAATCTCAAACTGTATGATACATTCAGGAAGCCTGGGGGGTTATGTGATACAGAATTATACAAGTGATACCACATAAACTTCACCTGTCATAAACACCTTGTAATGTGATACGATATGATTACAAGATAAGGCAATAAAATCAGTGTGACCGACAATGATACAATTGACAGAATACAACAAAAATATTTTGTGATACCAATGATACACTATACAAAATGTCCCACTCAGGTTATGTAGTACGCTGTGATATGACACAACAAGCAATGTGACAATGGGAAAAATCAATCAATGCACAGCCTGAAATTAATGTGATACAATATGTGATACACAATATGATACAGAGGAAAATGGCTGGGGATAGTGTGCTTTTACAAAATAATAACAAGCGATGGGACACTGTATGCAATCGATGAACCAACAATCGAATTCAATCAATCAGATTCAAAAGATAATCACATACAATAGCAATTGTTGTATCATTTCCATCCAATTAGATTCCATATATAGTTTGCTTTTCACCTAGGGCAGATATCCCAATCTAAATCTAGAATGATGTGCGCACATATATCAGTCCATCTTATCTTGCGAATTAATGTCCTGTGTACCCCAACAGTTCATGGAATATACACTAGCTATCAGGAGAATTTAAAATAATTATGTCCTTCTGTAATATTCTCAACTAGCCCTGAAAAAAAGGCGAAAAGAAAAATATAATTTGTCAGAATGTATTCTATCCCTATATCTAGATTTACAGTTTCTAAACATTCAGTCAGTAGTCTTGATTTCTGGTAACAGTTCATTCAATCTGCAATTCAGTTCTCCACAGCGCTTCAATCGCGAAACCTTGTTCTGTATAATCTGCATACAACAACAGTTCAAACGCGGAAACCTTCCTGTGAAAATTATTGACTTTTGAATCTGTATCACCACATCAGTTCATTCATAACAACAACTGTGTTCTGCAATTCACAGTTAAATCTGGAAATCTCAGAAAATTCAAGTTAATATAAGTTCTATGTTCCCAGTCTGGTTTACATAAACAACAACTTCTAGCGGCGCGTTCTACTTCTGACCATGGCCCACCGTACCCTGGTTCCAATTTCGCCAATCTCGGAAATCCTGAACCCTTGCTCACACGCCAGTAGTCGTCAGCTCACACGCACACCTCTAGTTGCCACCCTTTATAATAAATACTGCACTATCATGCTTGAGGAATCCTGTCGGCGACGCCACTTGTGGGCCGAGTGATAAGGCGTCTCTCATTGTTCAAGTCAAAATCATTTATTCCCGTTATGTTGATAGATACAGAAGTTATTGTTGAACACTCAGATGGCATAATGACCAACATATATTGTCCAGAGTGTTACACAAGCAAAAAATGGAAAAGAAAGGGTGAAACGAAAAAGGTTGACAACTAGGTATGTAATCCTGCAAGAGTCAGAAACATACTGATAAGTTCATATGGCAATAGATGTAATATATGGAACAATAAAGAATTATAAAATTATTTAATAAATTCTTATGTCCTTAATCACATTATTGCATACGATAATTAGTGCTCTACGGGATGCAAGGTTGTCTATACTTTATCATATCAACCTGTTACATATACATGCATTACTGAAAAATATCTATACAATTTGTACCAGCATAATTGCCCATGCATAGGTTATTGGAATGAACCACGATAAATCCTAGCGTATCAGTACAAATTCGGATACTAAACATTTTACCAGAATATCACTCACCGGGTCAACTATGTAGGACAAGCACATACCCTAGTGAACATCTTCGTCAAGCCCGTAAATCTGGATTACCACCTAAAACAACAGTGTATAATAATATAGCACCTGCTGGTATACTTGTGCATAATCATACCTACTCTGTAGCACTTCATCGCTACTATGCACTAAAATCGTTACCATAATTCGTTATCAACGTTAGCCTTATACTAGTTCATAACTCTAAGAATCGAGTAGACAGTTATTGAAATATAGCTTACATCGTCATCTGACGCCGATGCGGACTACTGTTGATGACTAGATTACATGAAATCGGTCTTAGTTGTTCCCAAACTGGCGAACAACTTTCCAATCAAAGCGCCATTTCCAGGAAAAAGGTCGGCAACGAAGTCGCGCCCTCTAACGGCGGGTATGGAAGTTAATAATACAATGCAATGGGACACAGGGGGTATAACTCACATTTACGATGACAAACACAATAGTCGTTTCAAGGGGAATAACTCTAAGAGGCAAACTCCAACTGCCCACACAAAGGTCAAGGATGCTTACCTTAAACGAAACGATGTACCATAATTGAGATGCGTATACAGTATATGTATATCTAGATGAAATTCCGCTATCTATTTAGACAAATTGTTCAGTAATTTGATCTAAGACCGGAGATATTTTATGAACTACCAAAGAAACCGATGTAGCTACATGTAACATGTTAGAAGATAATGCATGTAATAATGTTGGTTGGTTGGTTGTTTGAAGTTTAACGTCGCACCTAACCTTAATGGTCACACGGCGGCGATGACCCAAACAAACATACCCTAGCAAAACCCTAACCCTAACAAAAACCTAGGCAAAACTACAAAAAATTTTGAATTTCGAATTTTGAAAATTTGGCTCTACAGACACTGGTGATCACAATGGATCGTCAGAGAGCCTAATTGGCATTTTAATCTACCTCCTGTGCCAGACACATGTAATAATGACCTCCAAGTACCAGAAATATGGCTTCTTATATTTCATCTTTCGTCCTCTAGAGCACAATTTGTCGCATTGGTAACAACTATTCCTGGTCTCCCCTAATCCCTCAAATTGACGAACTTATAGCCTGGGCATATACATGTATGTGGAAAAAATCGATGGTCTTTCACTTTGCCTGCTTTTGTAATGGAAAAAAAGTCATTTACATAATCACTCACCATTTCACCCATGACCACAGACGTAATAGAAGCATAGACAATTCAATGTCGAGATTAATCTCGTAAATCATATTTTTCATTCAATGTTGTGATTTGTCGGAAATGACAGATTGCAGTATGCATCCAGACGAGGATAAAATCAATGCGCTATAAATAATCGTCTGTGGCCTACCCTATTTCGTATCCCCGAAGTTCAAAATGTTCATCTGCAACCCCCAAGTCATCTATGCTCTACGAGACTATAAACTGGATATATTACTGAGCTAGTGAATGATTTTATCATTTCGAAGGAACGCTATCCACACTGTTATAACAAACCTGCGAATTTACAGGTAAAGAGCCTGTAAACCAACAGCCAGGCCGTTGTTAAAAATATCGGTTGCCGTTATTTTGTCAAAATCTGAGAATTCACATGGTAGGCTATCTAAACAGAAAATCAGTGCATTCGCGAATCAACGATAAAACGGTAAATAATATTTGATAGTTATTTTACAGGTAAAAGCCTGACAGTACAGACAATTTCGACACTTCTTAACAGTGTTGCACTATGCATCTAGACGTGAACATAGGCCGTCCGATATTTTGCAGCCCTACATTTCAAGCTTTTTCACGAGCCCATATTTGGCTACTCAACTGAGATGACTAAATAGTAGAATGTAATAGGGGAGTTCTAACGCAGGGCAGCCGGGGCAGCCGAGGTGACGTCATAAGTAGGTCGAGGTGACGTCATGAATAGGTCGAAGTCGAGCGGTGTTCGTCTATCGATAGTGTCACGAACATAGTCCAAGGGGTTGTAGGTCAACGTCTGTTCACCGGACCGGGACAATAGCCCGAGGTGTTTGCGGTGTTTCATGTCCGCTCAGCGGGCCGTATAATTAAACACAAATTAATTAAAAAATGTAAAAACAAATTAAAAGCAATTAAAAACAGGGAAGCGGGGAAGCCGATGGTCGACGTGTTGCGAGGTTGTAGATTTGTTCAGCGAACCGCGTCGATAGCTCGAGGGGATGCTAATGAAAATATAACATATCTAGGTGACATACCATTCTAGTCCTCCAGATATTCACATCATTATTATCAAGCGGACGATGTATATATATATGCAAGTCCAAACACGCTTTAATCATGATCAGGACGTGTATGACACCATTCTCAATGCGACCTAAGCAGTCAAGCGAATTACGAAGGTATGTAAGGTATAGCGAGTGTTACGAGGATACACTTCGTCACGCACGAGTGGTTGTAGCCCGAGGGCAACTGCAGCGATATTTAATATATACTTCGTCACGCACGATTGGTCGGTTCACTGAGACGGTTGTTTTCCCCGTAAGCTTCATTAAGATATACTCGATAAATAGACAGAATCCGTAATTATACGCCTAAAGCCTAGAAATTTCGTTTCAGACCAAAACAATTTTTCGATTTTTTTTTTTTTTTTTTTTTTTTTTGACTTTGCCGATTTTCGTCGAATTTTCTATAAATTATCCATGGCGATATCTCGGGAACTAAGAATGATAGAGACTCGCTGCTTACGGTGTGGTATTCCCCTCGTATAGATGCGCGATAAAGGCCCTATACAGTTTTATCGCCCGACGGTAACTTTCGCCTCAATTAGACGATAATCGGTGTCACGTGATTTGACTATTTCTCGAGAAATAAGCGACATACGCGCACGCTGTTTACGGCGTTGTATTCCTGGTGTCGAGGTCTACCGTAAAGCTCCTATTCTAATTTACCGTATCTCTATAACTTTCGCCGCTATTCGGCGTCGAAAATTATTCCTTTGTAGCTTACCAAGAATAGGTCCCTACAGCGTCATACCTTGTACCCGTGGACACGTGTGATTGATCACTTTTCGCGGTGTTCATGAGTACCTATCGAACCATACGAAAATATCTTATT
This sequence comes from Hanleya hanleyi, assembly GCA_036873755.1. Taxonomy (NCBI): domain Eukaryota; kingdom Metazoa; phylum Mollusca; class Polyplacophora; order Lepidopleurida; family Hanleyidae; genus Hanleya; species Hanleya hanleyi. The sequence goes on from JAVTVY010037729.1 coordinate 105,278, forward strand.
TTAGAAACAATACTATAGTAGTAGGAGAAGGAGGAGGGGGAGGATGTGTATGTGTGTGTGTGTGTGTGTGTGTGTGTGTGTGTGTGGTGGAGTGTGTGTGTGTGTTTGTGTGGTGGAGGAGGAGGATGTGTGGGTGTGGTGGGGGTGGAGGAGGAGGAGGGTGTGTGTGTGTGTATCTGTTTAGGTGTGTGTGTGCGGTCATATAAGGTCGTTTGTACACCATTAGCCTCAGTCTGTATCTATCATCTGACCGGGTACCATGCCGAGTATATGTACGTTTTGTGAGAAGACACTCTCTCGTCCCGACAGTATGCTCAGACATATTCGTCTAATGCATAGACAAGATACACCACCGAATCCCGCTATACGTCCACCAAATGGAGTAGAGCATCCCTATACGATGACGGAGAGTGGGCCTACGGTATGTGGAAAGACGTCCTGGGCGCTAGCGCATGGGGAACTCGTGAAAGAAGAAGGGCGACAACAACTGCCACCTCGTCCAACCCCAATTCATATTCCATCAACTCAAATGCAACGCATACCATCTCACGATCCAGAACGGTTCGCTAAGAGGAGTGAACAAGTGGGAGAGGGATTATATACGAGGACAGCTGCACAGTGGTTCAAACTGAATGAAAATGATGACGAATCCCAGCAGAGGCAGATGATCCATAGGAGCGGGAATGAAATGGAACAACGAAAGAGAAAATGCCCTTCAGATGACGAACTCAACCATTCTGGAGAAATAGATCTACCTACCCACTTGCGGAAACGGGTGAAATATAACGTCCAAAAAACAAAAAACAAAAAAAAAAAAACAAAAATCGAAAAATTGTTTTGGTCTGAAACGAAATTTCTAGGCTTTAGGCGTATAATTACGGATTCTGTCTATTTATCGAGTATATCTTAATGAAGCTTACGGGGAAAACAACCGTCTCAGTGAACCGACCAATCGTGCGTGACGAAGTATATATTAAATATCGCTGCAGTTGCCCTCGGGCTACAACCACTCGTGCGTGACGAAGTGTATCCTCGTAACACTCGCTATACCTTACATACCTTCGTAATTCGCTTGACTGCTTAGGTCGCATTGAGAATGGTGTCATACACGTCCTGATCATGATTAAAGCGTGTTTGGACTTGCATATATATATACATCGTCCGCTTGATAATAATGATGTGAATATCTGGAGGACTAGAATGGTATGTCACCTAGATATGTTATATTTTCATTAGCATCCCCTCGAGCTATCGACGCGGTTCGCTGAACAAATCTACAACCTCGCAACACGTCGACCATCGGCTTCCCCGCTTCCCTGTTTTTAATTGCTTTTAATTTGTTTTTACATTTTTTAATTAATTTGTGTTTAATTATACGGCCCGCTGAGCGGACATGAAACACCGCAAACACCTCGGGCTATTGTCCCGGTCCGGTGAACAGACGTTGACCTACAACCCCTTGGACTATGTTCGTGACACTATCGATAGACGAACACCGCTCGACTTCGACCTATTCATGACGTCACCTCGACCTACTTATGACGTCACCTCGGCTGCCCCGGCTGCCCTGCGTTAGAACTCCCCTATTACATTCTACTCTAAATGCATGTTGATCGTTCTGTGTGAGGGGCCGTATGGTAAGCGGCCCTTAAACTACAATTTCAATCAAAGACAGTTCTGTGTAAGCCTGCAGTTACTCTCCCATGAATTGTCAGCGAATTATACAGTAACATGGACGATTATATTGGTTTCTTCGCGACATGAGTAACTTCAGTAAAGTAAAATATTTTTTTTGTCGATAACCGATTGGAGATTCAGTTTGCGTAGATGATTCATAGGTTCCAAATAATGAAATTGCTACGTCTAAACGATAATAGAAAAACGCAACAGAAAGATTTGTGAAGTCGAGAATCAATAATCAAATATTTATTTACAATACTAAAATGATATACAAATTAAATTAGGTCAATATAGCAAACAAACGTCAAATAAAATCTTACTGTTCAATGTTATACCGGTATATCTCTCAGAGTCCGTAACTCTGCTAATCTCTATACAGTCTGTGCCGAAATCGCGTTCCTGTATTTCTCTAGTCCAATATCGCTCAGCTGTTGTCCAGTTTCCGTCAGTTCAATCACGTAGATAAAACAGCGGTCGAACAGGAATATATAATCCAGCAGTCAGTTATCTCAGGCAAATGTTAGTCAATAATAATAATGATGATGATGCACCCACGTAAGTCTGTTTGAAACCTCCAGTCAGTAATTACGGGCAAAGTAAATCAATCAAAGCCAGTTCTTAAATTCTCTCTCGAGTGAGCGAACGAGACGGTATTTATATCCTACGGGGAATTCGCGATTATTCTATATGACGTGAGCCGTCCGCTCCACAAACAACGAAAGTTCTCGAATATCCATCACCATTTGGCCTAGATATAATTATAATTATGCTCGAGAAAGTTCGAAGCAAATAACCCACGTAAACAAGTTAATGTCAGTTTGACACTCCAGAAGCGTCCTTCGTAAACATTGCTATCAGTCTATATGTATAGAGGGCGCTACAACATAACTAACAGTATCATACGGGGTCTGTTGATGAATGAGTAGATGGCGCTGTTTCATACAGATCTTTCGTGCAGCGACCATTTGCAATTATGACAGCTTCGAGAATATTCCAGATGGATGACTTACATAATACGTAGCTCTATTATTATAATCACATAATAGAAGGTCAACAAGTCCACCTCAGTTCTACTGTTCTAGAACGATCTTCAGTGTCTAACTCTATACTGCAATACTATGACAAAATAATACGAACTGTGTATCGATAGTGTTGTGCTATGTGGTATATCTGTGTATTCTATATATATCCTTTGTAGAGAGACGATACGTTTAAAAATAATCTTGTAATACAAAATGAAATGGTTTGTTCGCCATGGAAGTACACGGAGATAGAATGCATTTCAAACGGGAACAAGGTAAATGTCCAATCGCTCAGATCATTGATTTGATCTATAGTTCGAGAAGGTTTGGTCACTCAGCATCCGTATTGTCTCTCGGTTCTACTGTATAACTTGCTGCATGTCAGATATCACCGATATTATCGCCACAATACTGTTACGCTTTATAATGCCAGAGGTCAGATGAGAGTCTAAACCTTTATTCATGGGAACCTTTTGATTTCTCGTCCACGGAGGAAACACTGCGTTAAACGTTCAGATATCTTATACAACGTAGTTTATTGTGTTTTTGTTGGTCAAATAAGTAAAAAATCGTTTGCTTGATTAACCCTTGTAAGTGAATTCTTTTAGGTATTCTATAGACGGTCAAACGTTGTCAAAACGCCCCCTTCCGCTATTAGAAGAATCTGATTACGTCAGTGGCACCGGTATTCTCTCGAGAGATGGTGGTTAGCAATGTCCATGTTTGTATTGAATGAGTGAGTGAGTGAATAGAATTTAACGTCGCTTTCAATAATATTTCAGCTGTATCGCGATGAACCCTGTCAAGTTGCGTTCCTGTCACTTCAAAGAAGAAATATTTGAAGCAGCATGGAGCCAGACACCCTCCATCCACCCTATAAAACACTGAGGACAGCGCACAAGACACAGGCAGGACGCTTACATGGTGCAATAAAGACAAGTGATATTACAGTACTAGACATCACATTATCAAGTTCCTGTATTGAATGAATATATTCTGTGTTATTTCTTCGGATCAAAAAAACAAAAAACAAACATTTGCGATAACTACATGTATTGCTCTGTTTCCTGTCTACCGCAGGATATGCACGTACTCTTTACATGGCTAAGTGACTTGATGAATTATCGATGGCATTTTACTCAGCTGTTAATTGAAGCCTTCAGTCGATGCCATTTGATGAAAGCGGCATCAGTTTCATAGAACTATACAAACAATCACGTTTGTCAGCTGAAACCGCTTGGTTTGGTCTCTTATCTGAAACGTTATCTAGAGTGTCCATTATTTAAATCAATCTAATTAAATCGCTAAACCCACCTGGCTTGGGCGTGGGAGGGAGGTCGACAATTTTGTGTACCCCTTAAGCTATGGGGCTGAAACTTACTACACAACCATTGGAACCGAAAATGTAAAAAACATTCCAAGATGGACGTTCTGATGACGTCACAGTGACGTTATTTTTAAAAAAACATTTTTTAGTCGATTTTGTCATATTTCGATTTTTTATTTGTGTGATTCCTTCACAAAACATGCACGATCAAATAGTAAATAACAAACTGATGTGAAATAAATAGTTTTTGCTCGCTTTTCCTCATATAAAGATGACCCCATTATGATAAATAACACAGTCGCGGAGAGTTCGCTCTAAATTTGATGTCGTTCCGGAGATAGGGTAGGAAGATCGATGTGGGGGGGGGGAGGGGGTATTATAATGTCCTCTCCTCGAGCTTACTAGGGTAAATCGAATCGTTTGATTCATTTTACCTCTATCTGGGTTCGGATGCTGATAGCTTCAGGAAAAATCTACCTTCCCAAGACAAAGTGAATCTCGTCATGCAGCCCAACTCCGTAGCCTTTTTTTAACAAGGCACCATTTGATTAGACTATCCAACTCGTGTGTATAGCATCTGGTCTAACCTTTTCCAGGATAATCCGCTAAAATGGACAATGTTTGAAGTGGAGTTTCGTGTAAGAAGCGTTTTGGATCCACATATTACACTTTGGGCAAAATACTAGTATACCCTGAACGGTTATGTACATTAGTATATCTTTCGGGGAAAATTGGTGGTATTGTGATAATGGTATTTTTGAGAAAGGTAAATGCCTTAGATAGAATAACAAATATTTCGTTTCTTGTCAAAGACCCCTGAAATAAGTGGTGCGAGGACGTGGTTTGTGATTTTGTGTTTTTCTTAACCTGTGAAACAGGTTTCTACAATTGTCCCTGCTGACTAACTCATGAACGGATCTGTGGTTCGTCGAATGAGCATTGACACATGGGCCTCAAAGTAGTCTGATCCAAACAGATCAGAGACATCCCCCTGTCGTATCCCCTTCCTGACATTTGCCACCTTGGACATAGCCGCACATATTCCCCTGGACATATTCCCCCATATTTTCAGATAATCTAAAGATATATTTTTGGTAATCTTGTTTTCTAAAGAAGTTCCCAAAAATGACAAGAAGCCGATTGGTCAAAAGGTATTAATTTCCGGAATCACTGGAAAGATCGATGCGATAATTAAATATTGAAGTTGTTCCGTGATCAAATTTGGCTGCCATTGACCAATCAAAATCATTGGATTTTCAAGTATCGAATTTTGATGGCCAAAAAACATCGCAACTCATTATAGGCCAATCAATCATGGGACCCATTCGTTTATCATCGCCATGTCAAAATGTTCGCAGAGCAATTTCAAATGAGGATTTTTTTAGACCTCGCCCCATCGATGATGTGTGCAAAAGGTGGTTCAGAATGACGCGAGCGCTGATCACAATTTTTTTTTTCTGCTGTGAGTTGTGGAACACGGGTTTAAATAAACGAGAAATGTTCTAGTATATTGTCACGTCAAATTTACGATAACAGAAAAACGTAACAGAAAAGGTTTGTGAAGTCAAGGATTAACAATCAAATATTTATTTACAATACTAAAATCATATACAAATTAAGTAAGGTCAATACAACAAATAACTGTGAAATATAGTCTTACTGTTCAATGCTATACCGGTGTATACTTCACAGTCCGTGTTGACGTGCACAAATCTCTTCACAGTCCGTGCCGACGTGCACAAATTACTTTTCTGTGTTTTGGTAGTCCAACACTGCTCGGTTGTTTAGAGTCCCAGTAAATGTTCCATTTCCGACAGTTCAATCACGTAGATTACACAGCAGCCAAAAGTAAATTCACAGGAGTATACAATCCAGCAGTCCGCAGCAACGGTTACACAGTATAACGCACCCACATAAAGGCAGTTTGAATTCCCACCCGAATAACTGAGTGATTCGCTATTTATACTTTATGCGGCATTCCAGTACATTCTACCAAATCAAGAAGCCTCTCGAATATGCATTACATCATCATCTGGCCTAGATACAATTTATAATAATCTTCTAGAAAGATCGAAATGATTAACCCACGTGAACAAGCTTGTGTCCCCTCTTAAAAAAAACAAAGTTTCAAACTTGGAACTTTCCTGACAATTCAAAACATTTATTGCAAAAAATCTATATTACAGCAGCAAAAATGTTGACAAACATATATGTACATTATATGCGAGACAAACAATCAGCAATCAAATTGTCCTTGCCCTTAATATGTCTGATTTCAATATTGTATTCTTGTAACACCAGACTCCATCTCAACAATCCTTTATTTTTCATCTTACTTATGAAAACAAGTGGATTGTGATCACTGAATACAGTAATTGGTAACGATGAAGAAGTAACATAAACGTCAAAATGTTGTAAAGCCAATATCATTGCCAAACGTTCTTTCTCAATTGTAGAATAATTCCTCTGATGTTTGTCAAATATACGTGAAAAATAACATATTGGGTGATCAACATCATCTATACCTTCTTGTAACAAAACGGCACCAGCAATCACTAGCATCTACAGCCAGCTTAAAAGGTGAACCAAAATCTGATGCCGAAAGAACTGGCGCGCTCTTGAGTATGGCTTTGGGATTTTCAAAAGCTGATTCACATTCATCGGTCCAAACAAAAGTTACCCTCTTTCTTAAGAGTTGAGTTAAAGGCTCAGTAATATCTGAAAAATTTGGACAAAATGTTCTGTAGTAACCAGCCATACCCAAGAAACGCATCAGTTGTCTCTTACATGTTGGTCTTGGAAATAGCGAGATAGCACTAACCTTAGAATCTACAGGTTTTACTTGACCCTGACCTACAACATGACCCAAGAATGTCACACGTGCATGTCCAAATTCACTTTTTCCAAGGTTGACTGTCAGCTTTGCGTCACTTAGTCGATTGAACAGTGCGCGGATTCTCTGCAGATGATCTCCCATGTATCGCTGTAGACAATGACGTCATCAATGTAAGTCTCACATCCTTCCAAACTAGAAGTAACACGGTTGATGAGACGCTGGAACGTGGCTGGAGAATGTTTCATTCCAAATGGCTTGACTTTGTACTGGAACAGACCCTCCGAAGTGACCAATGCTGATATCTCCTTCGCACGATCTGTCAGTGGAACTTGTCAAAATCCTTTCAGAAGATCAAACTTTGACACAAACTTGGCACTTCCCACTTTATCAATGCAATCGTCAATGCGTGGAATAGGGAATGTGTCTGTTTTGGTCTATGTGTTCATCTTTCTGTAGTCAGTACACATCCTGTAACTGCCATCTGGCTTTGGAACGAGGATACAAGGTGAACTCCAGTTACTATTACTTAGTTCAATGAAGTCATTGTCCAATAAATACTGAATCTCCTTTTTCAGATAGTTTTGTTTAATGGGATTCAAACGATATGGGTGCTGCTTCACTGGATTAGAATCTCCGACATTGACGTCATGTGAAATTTTATCAGCCCGAGTAGAAATGTCGGGAAACAAATGTTCATATTACAAGCGTCTAGCCCGTCATTCATAATTCAGCCGTCGTCCATTAAAGAATATCCGCGTCTATAATCCAAAGACCTATTCCATATTCCATGTAACAGTATTAGCACCAAATTCAAAAGGACAATCATAGTATACATAAACATAGGCCAGTTTCCTGCAAGAGAGAAGCGGTCAACAATTTTCAATGATGCCGACAAGACATCATGATGTTCCAAAAATATAAAATTCGTATCGCTGACTGAGTCTGTATTGACTGAGCAGAGTTCGAAGTTCTTCCTGACGCACTGGTTCAAGATGACACAACTTGGAATCCAAATTAAGTAGAATGTCAGAGTTCTGTAATATCGCCGCTGTCATGGGCTCTTCACAAGTTTCATTATTATCAGGGTCAGAACTAACTACACTTACAGGCTGCTAGTGCTATCTCTTTCTATGTATAACTTTAACATATTTACATGACACAACTGTTTGTGTTTACGCCTGTCAGGAGTCTGAATTACATAATTAAGGTCACTTAATTTCTTTTCAGTGACATAAGGACCATAATATCTAGCCTTCAGTGGATTACCAGGAATAGGCAGAAAAGCCTGTAGTAACCAGCCATACCCAAGAAACGCATCAGTTGGCTCTTACATGTTGGTCTTGGAAATAGCGAGATAGCACTAACCTTAGCATCTACAGGTTTTACTTGACCCTGACCTACAACATGACCCAAGAATGTCACACGTGCATGTCCAAATTCACTTTTTCCAAGGTTGACTGTCAGCTTTGCGTCACTTAGTCGATTGAACAATGCGCGGATTCTCTGCAGATGATCTCCCCATGTATCGCTGTAGACAATGACGTCATCAATGTAAGTCTCACATCCTTCCAAACCAGAAGTAACACGGTTGATGAGACGCTGGAACGTGGCTGGAGAATGTTTCATTCCAAATGGCATGACTTTGTACTGGAACAGACCCTCCGAAGTGACGAATGCTGATATCTCCTTCGCACGATCTGTCAGTGTAACTTGCCAAAATCCTTTCAGAATATCAAACTTTGACACAAACTTGGCACTTCCCACTTTATCAATGCAATCGTCAATGCGTGGAATAGGGAATGTGTCTGTTTTGGTCAGTCTTCACCTTTCTGTAGTCAGTACACATCCTGTAACTGCCATCTGGCTTTGGAACGAGGATACAAGGTGAACTCCAGTTACTATTACTTAGTTCAATGAAGTCATTGTGCAATAAATACTGAATCTCCTTTTTCAGATAGTTTTGTTTAATGGGATTCAAACGAATTAGAATCGCCGACATTGACGTAGGAATGTCGGGAAACAAATGTTCATATTACAAGCGTCTAGTCCGTCATTCATAATTCAGCCGTCGTCCATTGAAGAATATCCGCGTCTATAATCCAAAGACCTATTCCATATTCCATATAACAGTATTAGCACCAAATTCAAAAGGACAATCATAGTATACATAAACATAGGCTAGTTTACTGCAAGAGAGAAGCGGTCAACAATTTTCAATGATGCCGACAAGACATCTTGCTGTTCCAAAAATATAAAATTCGTATCGCTGACTGAGTCCGTATTGTCTGAGCAGAGTTCGAAGTTCTTCCTGACGCGCTGGTTCAAGATGACACAACTTGGAATCCAAATTAAGTAGAGTGTCAGAGTTCTGCAATTTCGCCGCTGTCATGGGCTCTTCACAAGTTTCATTATTATCAGGGTCAGAACTAACTACACTTACAGGGTGTTAGTGCTATCTCTTTCTATGTATAACTTTAACATATTTACATGACATAACTGTTTGTGTTTACGCCTGTCAGGAGTCTGAATTACATAATTAAGGTCACTTAATTTCTTTTCAATGACATAAGGACCATAATATCTAGCCTTAAGTGGATTACCAGGAATAGGCAGAAAAGCCAGTACCTTCTCACCAGGTTTGAAACTTCGTTTAAGGGCATGTTTATCATAGGTTATTTTCATACATTTTTATGCTGACTTTAAATTTGACGTGGCCAAATCACGTGCTTTAGTAAACCTGGTGCGAAAGTCTGACACATATTCTAAGATCACTGTCTAGGAACTTTTCGTTCAGCAGTTTAAGTGGTTCTCTAACTGTATGACCAAAGACTAATTCAAATGGACTGAAGTCTAAAGACTCTTGAACCGACTCTCTAACAGCAAACAATAACAAATGTATGCCTTCATCCCAGTCTTACTCAGTGTCAAAACAATAAGTCCTAATCATGTTCTTTAATGTCTGGTGAAACCTTTCTAATGCGCCTTGGTTTTCTGGGTGGTATGCAGATGATTTGTACTGCTTTATTCCCAATTCATGAATGACTTGTTGAAAGATTCCTGACATGAAATTAGATCCCTGATCAGACTGAACAGACTGGGGTAGGCCGACAAGTGTGAAAAACTTAACCCTACCTGGCCTGGGCGGGGGGGGGGGGCGAAATGGCTCCCCTACCAAACTTTCTGCTCTATCTCCGGAACGACAAAAAATGGAGAGCTGAAACTCCTTGACTTTATAGCTTATCATATTGGGGTCATTTTGAGCCTATTTGCATAACCTCCCGAGCAGAGGATCATGGGTAAATTCAAGATGGCGGCCACGTGGGGTACCAGAAAAGTTATGTTTTTGTCATTTTTCTTCAAAATTTCTGCTTTTCCGCGATGAAAAGTGGGCAAAAAGTATTTTACTTCACATCACATTAATATTTACTAATTTATCATGCAGTTTTTGCGGAGAAATTGCATAAATAAAAAATTCGGAAAATCCAACCGAAAAATCGACACAAAAATGCCATTTTTGAAAATGACGCCACTGTGACGTCATCAAAGCGGCCATCTTGGATTTTTTACATTTTCTGGTAGAGCTTGATCCAAGGGTATAGTGTGGTAAGTTTCAGCGCCATAGCCCAAGGGGTAAGAAAAATAATTAGGGGCCCCCCAGCCCTGGACAGGTCCCAAAAAGCCCAGGGCAGATAGGGTTAGCTAAGGCCTTAACAATAGTTTTTGCCTTAATATTGCGTAAAGGAATGGCCTCAGGGAACCTGGTTGAACGCACACATGATTGTTAACATGTATTGATTGCCTGACTTTGTTTTTGGTAATGGACCAACACAATCTATAATCACCCTACTAAATGCTTCCTCAAATGCAGGGATTGTAGTAGAGGGGCCTTATTATTATTATGGATTAAGAATACTGATCAGCGATACGAATTTGATATTTTTTGAACATCATGATGTCTTGCCGGCATCATTGAAAACTGTTGACCGCTTCTCTCTTGCAGGAAACAAGCCTATGTTTATGTATACTATGACTGTCTTTTTGAATTTGGTGCTAATACTGTTATGTGGAATATGGAATAGGTCTTTGGATTATGGACGCGGATATTCTCTAATGGACGACGGCTGAATTATGAATGACGGACCAGACGCTTGTAATTTGGTATGGTTTGGTTTGGTTTTCCTACCATTTGACATGTGTGGCATGACCTACAAAATTCCGTAACACCTTTCTTTAGATTAGGCCAATAAAAATGATTTAGAATTTTGTAACATATTTTATTAACACCTAAATGGCATGAAAGAGGTGTTTCATGGACTAGTCTCAGGATATCTGAACGATATGAATTTGGTACTACAATCTGATACTTAACTGCTCACTCATCATCAGGTGACACATCTGGCGGTCGCCATTTGCGCATAAGAACACCATTCTTACAAAAGTAACACACAGGCTCTCGAGTTACATCACACTCATCTACTGCCCTGTCAAACAACTTGAAAATGTCCTTGTCACTATGATGTTGATTAACCAGCTGCGATTTTGACATTTTGTCATTAGAACATTCCAATTTGCTATCAAAATGTGGCTTATCGGCCTCATCATTTAAACACACAACGGTGTCGGCCAAACAAACGTCATCGATGACGTCATCTTTAAGACTCCTCAGCCAATTCACTCATGGCTCTATTAACTGCACAAGCAGGATACAAACCTTGAATTTCGTCTTCAACTGGATCATGGATCTGATCCAAACAAGGCTTGCCAGTTACAATCGGGTTAACCCGGACCTTATCTCCGGCAAGGTCATTACCAAGAAGTAACTGAATACCCTCAAATGGTAAAGTCGGAAGACAGATGAACGTTATGGAGCGGAACGGGTGTATAATTTACAAAATCTACCCCTTTAATCAAGACAGTACTGATTGCAGATGAAGAGTCAGAACACGGAAAAATATCTGTCAACAAAGAGACTGGGACGCGCTCGTTGTTAACTCAAAATGTATAACGGAAGAACTTGATGCTAAAGGCCGCATACCGTACAGACATGTATCCACATGTAATTTCTCGACTCTCTATACTACAATCCCTCATCAGGACCTTATTGACCGTCTAAGTTCATTAATAGTATCTGTGTTCAAGAAAACTGATCGTAGATATATTAATGTCGGAAGCCATAAAGCATTCTTTAGCTCTACTACATACAAGAGATATCATTCATGGGATGTTTCTTTGTTCATAGAGTTGCCTGAATTTCTCATCAAAAATATCTATGTGAAATTTGGCAACACAATATATCAACAGCATATAGGTATTCCAATGGGTACTAATTGTGCACCCCTGTTGGCTGACCTATATTTGTTCTCTTATGAATATGACTATATGCAGGCGCTTTCAAAAACCGAGCCATTCAAAGCCCGTTCCTTCTCATTCACCAAACGCTATATAGACGATCTTCTCGCTGTGGATAATCGTTATATAAATGACGCAGTGAAGGATATATATCCACCTTCACTGGAATTGAAGGAAACTACAGATAGCCCTACATGCACATATATTAGACCTATATCTCTATAAAATTGAAGCGGGCCTTCTCTCTCGTCGACTGTATGACAAAAGAGATGATTACAATTTCGACATCGTAAAACTATCCCTTTCTGGACAGTAATATTCCAGTGGGACCTGCATATGGCGCATACATATCACGCCTAGTAGCATTTGCTAGATCCTGTGTTAAATGTGACGATTTTAATCAACGTCACAAAACACTGTTGCAGAAACTGATGACAGGGCTGCTACACCACCAAGCGCCTCCACTCAAAGTTTCTCAAATTTGGCGATACATATCGCATGCTGATAGCAAAATACGAGCGTAGCGTGCAAGATCTATGGCGTTACGTTTCGTAATTTGTGTCTGAATCCGCTTAACCCGGGGCTAGAGGCCGTATGAACACATGTACTTCAAGGTCCTCATGGTACTCATATGAACAGTCACAATCAAAGACTGAGATACATCATTCTTTAGATGACGACTTTACAACGAATATTATGGATTAAGAATACTGATCAGCGATACGAATTTGATATTTTTGGAACATCATGATGTCTTGCCGTCATCACTGAAAACTGTTGACCGCTTCTCTCTTGCAGGAAACTAGACTATGTTTATGTATACTATGGTTGCCTTTTTGAATTTGGTGCTAATACTGTTATATGGAATACGGAATAGGTCTTTGGATTATTGACGCGGATATTCTTTAATGGACGACGGCTGAATTTTGAATGACGGACCAGACGCTTGTAATAGCAAAATCTTCACATGAGTAGCATTAGAAAAATCACTTGAAAGTGACACAAAACCATTGTGGATAAATGGTTCAAAAATCTCCATAACAGGATTTGAAAAACTGTCAACCTTATCCTTGATAGAGCTAATAGGAACAGTGTCTTTATACATTATGAACGTCACTAACCTGCTTGGGTATAGATCTTGAAGTGAGGAAACCACTAGGCTTTTGAAAGGCATGATCGTGTTGTCTTCTTTTCAATTTAAAACAATTAGCCATTAAATGGCCGTCCCTCTTATTAGCTGCAAACGGGAGACTTATTTTCAGTGTTAAAATTGGGTGGCTGAGACTTTGTGTTTGATCTTTGACCTTTGTAACTGGGTTTAAAAGTATTAGGCCCTGAGAAAGAACTGGTGTGTTACCTGAGAGATTAGACTGGAATAAACTTGGCTTAACAGCATTGACAAATGACAATTTGTGTGTCAGAGCGTATTCGTCAGCAAATCGTGCTGCTTGATCTAAAGTGTTGGCATTCTTTTCATCAAGAAATGTTCTATCACCATGGATACACCTTTTAAATTCCTCTACCAGCATAAGCTGTCTAAGGCTTTCAAATTGGTTGTCAATTTTAACCGAAGCACACCACCTATCAAATAACTGTTCTTTTGAACGAGCAAATTCTACATGAGTCTGAGAGCTTTCTTTTTCACAACTACGAAACTTTTGTCTGTATGCTTCAGGAACTAATTCATGACCTTTAAGGATTAAATCCTTCACTAAAGCATAATTTGATGCTTGCTCTACCGTCAATTGAGTATAAATGTCCCTCGCCTTTCCGATGAAAACAATTTGAAGAAGTAAACTCCAATTTTCGCAATTTTCTCAAAATGCAGAAAATATTTATCAACTTCTTTTTCCTGAAATGGTGGGACGAGACGTATTTGACGAGCTGCATCAAATTTTGATTGTGATTGTACAGGTGCACGTGCAGGAGGACTTGTTTGTGACTGTAATTCCATATTTTTCATTTCTAACTGAAGCTGTCTTTCTTTCTCTTTCTCCTCTTTTTATAACCTTTCACTCTCTAATTCTATGTCTCTTTCTTTCTCTAATTTTTCTCTCTCTAACTGAAACTGTCTTTCTTCCCTTTCTCTTTCTCTCTCTCTCTCTCTAATGCTCTTTCTTTCTCTCTTTCTTCTAATTCTAACTTCTCTCTCTCTATTTCTAATTTCTTTAATTCCAGCTGATGTTGCAATTCTAATCTCCTTATTTCCAAATCATCAACTGTTTCCGCAGTTAAATCAAAATCGCTTTCATCCCAAAGTTGTTGGCTAACAAAATGTTTAATAATGAGTTTCTTAATTTCTTGCTTTCTCAAAGATGTTTTAGCTTTAATTTCTAGGAATTTACACAGCGCGAACAAATCCTCTTTGCGTAATTCGTCAAATACCTCCCGACTAGGCTTTGAAGCAAACTGTGCTGGTTCAAATGACATGTTAATAGCGTACTCCCTGACTTCACAAATTTAGACAATGTATCACTTGAGAACTATGTTGCAAAGCTGATCAGCTGGCAGCTATAATGTAAACAAAGCTCGCGGACAGGCCCCCAATTTCTGTCACGTCAAATTTACGATAACAGAAAAACGTAACAGAAAAGGTATTTACAATACTAAACTCATATACAAATTAAGTAAAGTCAATACAACAAATAAATGTGACATATTGTCTTACTGTTCAATGCTATACCGGTGAATACTTCACAGTCCGTGTTGACGTGCACAAATCTCTTCACAGTCCGTGCCGACGTGCACAAATCCCATTTCTGCATTTTGGTAGTCCAACACTGCTCGGTTGTTTAGAGTCCCAGCAAATGTCTAATTTCCGACAGTTCAATCACGTAGATTACACAGCAGCCAAAAGTCAATTCGCAGGAGTATACAATCCAGCAGTTCGCAGCAAAGGCAACACAGTATAACGCACCCACATAAAGCCAGTTTGAATTCCCTCCCGAATAACTGAGTGTTATTTATACTTTATGCGGCATTCCAGTACATTCTACCAAATCAAGAAGCCTCTCGAATATGCATTACATCATCATTTGGCCTAGATACAATTTATAATAATCTTCTAGAAAGATCGAAATGATTAACCCACGTAAACAAGCTTGCGTCATATATTCTAGAAGCATCCCGTCTAATAATAGACTACAATACCATGACAATATTAGATTACGTCGATATGCGGGAATGTACAGGAAATACCATCTATATCCTTTTCAGAACGATTGTATGTAACTCTATATATAACCCCATGCTTTATATAATACCACCAATGTCCACACCCCCAAAACTCTTGTTTTGAGGGCCTGTGTCTCTACGGTAACGCAATATATTCAAGTTACTTCTGCAACAGTCTAATAAAAATATTGTCTTTCTGATTAAGGGACATCTCAAATCGCAGACCAATCATAGCGGCGTTTCATCCGTGCGAGCAAAATCACTACTATACCTTATGAATATCGGCCAGAATGCTTAGATCTACGAGCAGGTAAACTGGGCTTGTCTTGTCGGCTTCTGGAAAAAAAATCCATATGAGCTCGAATGCTCATAGCTTCAAGTCCACCTTCCCAAAACAAGGTGGGTCTTACACCGAAGCCCGACTCCGTGGTGACCTTTTTTAACAAGGCAGCATTTGATTAGACTATCCAACTAGGGTGTAGCGTTTGGTCTAACCTGTGCCGAGATAACCGGCTGAAATGGACGATGTATGGAGAGGAGCTTCGTGTAAGAAGCGTTTTGGATCCACATATTACACTTTGCGCAAAATACTAGTATAACCTGAACGGTTGTGTACATTAGTAAATCTTTCAGGTAAAATAGGTGGTATTGTGATAGGAGTATTGTTGAGGACGGTAAATGTCTCTAGATAAGGTAAACAATCTTAGTTTCTTGTCAAAGACCCTGAAATAAGCGGTGCGACTACGTGGTTTATGATTTTAGTGTTTTTCTTAACCTGCGAAACAGGTTTCTACAATTGCACCTACTGACTAACTCATGAACGGATCTGTGGTTGGGCGAACGAGCATTGACACATTGGGCCCAAAGTAGCCTAATCCAAGCAGATCACGCCTATGATCTATCTGATACGAAGTACGGACATCCTCCCGCCTGACATTTCCCCCCTGGTCATATTCTCTCCCTCCTCATATTCCCTCTGGACATATTACTCCTCCCCCCCCCCCGCCCCCATATTTTCAGATTATCAAAAGATATGATATCTTTGGTAATTTTGTTTTCTAAATAAGTTTCCAAAAATGGCCTGAAGCCGATTGGTCAAAAGCCCCGGTGGCCATCCTGGGTTGATACGAAAAAATTATAAGGCAATAATCTCCGGAACCACTGGACCGATCAATGCGAACTTGCATAAATAATATGTGGGTCGAGGTCTGAAAAAATCCTCATTTGAAGCTGACAAATATGGCCGCCATTGATCAATCAAAATCATTGGATACCTTCAAGTCTCGGATTTTGATAGCCAAAAAGAATGCGTGTCCAAAAAAAACATCGTAACTCAGTATAGACCAACCAATCTTGGGACCCATTCGTTTATCATCGCTATGTCAATAATATACATACAACTGTTTTCAACATCAAAATGGCGGACATATTTGTTTACCGAGCAACTTCAAATGAAGAATTTTTTGGACCTGGCCCCATCGATGATGTGTGCAAGGTGGTTCGGAATGACGCGCGCGCAGCAGTTGGGAAAGTGTAAATTTTGTCGTATTGAGGCTGAGGCTGATGTGGCACGTGGCGTAACGTGACGATGACGTCACGGATGACGTCACTTTCGGTGTGATCACTTCCGGGTCAAAGGGCGCTTCCGGGTCAAGGGTCATTTCCGGGTCAAAGGTCACTTCCGGTCACGTGACAACCCAGCAGAAGTTATCTCCCCCTAAAGGAGGTCGTACGCTGCAGTGATTGATGACCTAATGGGGAATCCACGCATGGACATTTGCGGTATAGGGTATGGCCCCTTGTTTTCTTTGTCTCGCGATGTAGAACACGGAGAGCAGCAGAGAATACACCTAACGGGGAAGAATGAATATGCCAGATACGACATCAATGGGTGTACCACACATGCGTTAAGGCGTTACGATAGGGCGTTAAACGTTAGTAGTATAGAGAAGACGGATACTAGCCCTTTTTCCAGGGAGGTAACTCTTGGTGCCCTTTTTCCAGGTTAAAGGTATAGGGAACTCCCCGTCATCTCCCCAAAGAGACCGAAAGCTACCTCCAACACAGGAGAGTTCCAATCTAGGGGGCGCCACCAGCTCAAGGTCACTATAGTTCCGGCAAAGGGCCCCTGGGCATGTATTCTTCAGCGGTGATGCGGTCTGGTGGTGATGCGGTCGCTGGAAAAAGCTTCCGCGGAGAAAAAGTAGTCCCCAGACTTCAAATACGCTGCATGGTCCGATTGGGTCGAGTGAGGTATCAAAGTGAAGCATTCGTGAAGGGGCATCCAGTCATGGGTGGGTGTATGTAAAATCAGGATTTTTTCCCGAAACTATAAAAAGCGGAACACGGACTTTACCCCTAAAATAGGGGAAAACACCTATCAACCCTAGCCAAAAGGACTAATATCGGTCCCCGGGCGTATTGGGACCTGCCTATCAAGTCAGAGGGGTGGGTGCATGTAAAATTAGGATTTTTTTCCCAAATATAAAAAGCGGAACACGGACTGTACCCCAAAATAGGGAAAAACCCTATCAGCTCTAGCCAAAAGGGCTAATATCGGTCCCCGGGCTTATCGGGGCCTGCCTATCAAGTCAATGGGGTGGGTGCATGTAAAATTAGGATTTTTTTCCGAAACTATAAAAAGCGGAACACGGACTTTACCCCTGCAATAGGGATCTGTATTATACAATATAAGGGAAAATGCCTGTATGGGGTATTGGGATGGTCAATTTTTTTCGTGGGCTTTACTATGGCTTGTGGGGTCTCGTTTTTCTCGTCTCGCCAAGAAAATGACAATGGGAAGGGTCCCGGAGCCAATCGGTGAAATTTTTGGGAAAAGTCACCGAGGTCTGTATATAGGCTCATACTGTGGTCAATTTTTTTTTGTGGGTGTTACTATGGGTTGTGGGGTCTCGTTTTTCTCGTCTCGCCGAGAAAAACACAATGCGGAGCGAATTGGTGAAATTGTTGGGAAAAGTCACCGAGGCCTGGGTAAGCCCATAGGCCTATACTGCATGGCTATGGGGGTATAAGCCCATACTGGGTTGACGTTTTGGGGTCTAGGTGAGCCCCTAATGATCCTATGGTGTCGTATGAGGTCTTGTTTTGAAGCTCTCGCGGAGGAGCATCCGATTGCACTAATGGTTCGTCCGTTTTCAATATTTTGCGCATGCGCAGTTTGGCCGTAATATAGAAAGCAGGCATTTTGGGGGGTACGTGGGGTGTGTTTGGGGTAGAGATGGACCGCTATGGGTCTGAATGGGTCGTGGGAGGTATCAAAGTGAAGCTTGTGGGAGGTAGAGTCAGAATGGATTTCGAAGAATGAGTGACAATTCCATGGAATATCTAGAAAATCAGAGCTTCTGAGCTATTTCACCAGGGCGTTGAAGCATTGAGCTTGGTGTTGGCGGGCGTTGCTACAAGATGACACCTCACACGACGCATTCGGACCAAGGATGGTCCATCTCTACACCAAATACCTTCCTTCACTGCCCCAAAATACCCGCTTTCGCTACTACTCGTACTGTTGACGTCACAGATGCTGCGGCCATGCCTCAAATCTGGGTGTACACCCCGAGAGCTACAACATGACACCTCCCACGACGCATTCGGACCAAGGATGGTCCATCTCTACACCAAATACCATCCTTCACTGCCACAAAATGCCCACTTTCGCTACTACTCGTGTTGATGACGTCATCAATGACGTCACAGATGACGTGAACATCCCTCAAATCGGGATGTGCCCCCGAGAGCTACAAGATGACACCTCCCACGACGCATTCGGACCAAGGATGGTCCCTCTCTACCCCAAATATCATCCTTCAGTGCCCTAAAATGCCCACTTTCGCTACTACTCGTACTGATGACGTCACCGATGACGTCACAGGTGACGTGGGAAGCCCCCAAATCGGGGTCTACACCCCGAGAGCTACAAAATGACACCTTCCAGGACGCATTCGGACCAAGGATGGTCCATCTCTACTCCAAATACCTTCTTGTACTGCCCCAAAATGGCAACTTTACTTACTACAACCAACTGCGCATGCGCAGATTGACGAGACTTGCACTTAAAAACACACCATTCTGACTCTACCTCCCACAAGCTTCACGTTGATACCTCCCACGACCCATTCAGACCCATAGCGGTCCATCTCTACCCCAAACACACCCCACGTACCCCCCAAAATGCCTGCTTTCTATACTACGGCCAAACTGCGCATGCGCAAAATATTGAAAACGGACGAATCATTAGTGCAGTCGGATGCTCCTCCGCGAGAGCTTCAAAACAAGACCTCATACGACACCATAGGATCATTAGGGGCTCACCTAGACCCCAAAACGTCAACCCAGTATGGGCTTATACCCCCATAGCCATGCAGTATAGGCCTATGGGCTTACCCAGGCCTCGGTGAACTTTTTCCAAAAATTTCACCGTTTCGTTTCGAAACCCTTCCCATCGTGTTCTAAATGACGAGACGTGAAAAACAAATCCAAACAACCCATTTCACAATGAACGTATGTGAATTTCCCAGGTTGAACCTATACCCCCATATATATATAGTATCCCTTACCGAAATCTGCAGGTTGCGGCAAGGTTGCCGCAAGTTTGCGGCAAGCTGGCCGCAACCTGATCAGTGTGCCAGAACTGTTTGGGAGAGTATGCCGCTAGCGGCAGTCTCAATTGGTGATTACACAGTGTGCCGTTACTGGCAAACAGTATGCGGAGAGTGCGCCAGAAGAAGATAAAAGTGTGCCGCTAGCGGCGCACAGTGCGCAGACAGTGCGCCAGAGCCAAACTGTGGGCCGCTAGCGGCGCACTGTGCGCCGAGAGTGTGCCGGAATCAGAGTATGCCGCTACCGGCACACTCTGTATGGAATGGGCTGCACTGAAGATTTGCCAGCTGTTATTAGTTAACCCAGTTAACTTTTGACCCCTAATTTTCAAGCTGGATAGGAAACTATCCAAACTGTACCAGTGTAGGAATACATCACAGAAGGAACTATACAAAATTAGTGTACCACACTGTACCACATAGTTGAAGTTATAGTTATTAGGGGAAGGTTCTCAGAATGAACAATTAATTCTGAGACAAAATTTCATTGTAGGATTCTAATGTACCTAAGTACTAACCTTTCCTATCATTGGACTACTTTTGGTGCACATGAATACATATGTAATTCGGTTCAGGACTTTCAAATCTGGCAGTTGGTGAGAATGGTGGGAGAATATGTTTGCAACCATGAGGAGTTGTTCCTGCTAACTTAGGCCTGCATAATTTATACTATTTCCTGGTCATACATGATACAGATTTGTGTGGTAAGTCTGTTTGAATGCAAAGTAACAGTTTGATTATAGTTTAGGCCAGTCCAGTAATTTTGTAGACAAGTTGTAGTTTTCTCTGCCATGTTGATCATTGTGTTCTTTCATTCATTCATTGTCTGTTTAGATTTCATTGCATGACAGATCTTATGTACAACAGTTTGAGTGGAGTGATTTGTACCATTCATGTGGAGGTCCGGATGATGTCATTCTGACCACCACCATGAAAATATTGATAAGCCCAGATGTTATTGGAAGAGTGCGCCGGAAGGCTGCCGGAAGAGTGCGCGGTGAGGTTGCCGGAAGAGTGTGCGGTGAGGTTGCCGGAAGAGTGCGCGGTGAGGTTGCCGGAAGAGTGCGCGGTGAGGTTGCCGGAAGAGTGCGCGGTGAGGTTGCCGGAAGAGTGCGCGGTGAGGTTGCCGGAAGAGTGCGCGGTGAGGTTGCCGGAAGAGTGCGCCAGAAGGCTGCCGGAAGAGTGTGCCAGAAGGCTGCCGGAATACATAAGCAGTTTGCGGCCAGCTTGCCGCAATCTGTATAGTGTGCCGGAAAGCTCATTTGCATGTGAAACACTCTGTTGCGGCAAGGTTGCCGCAAACTCTCCGGCACACTGTGTGCGGTGAGGTTGCCAGAAAGTTTGCGCCAAGCTTGCCGCAACCAGTGTGCCAGAAGAATATTATTTCGGTAAGGGATGGAGCTATATGAGCCTATATACAGACCTACCCGGTATTTTTCCAAAAATTTGACCGTTTCGCTTCGAAACCCTTTCCATCGTGTTCTAAATGACGAGACGTGAAAAACAAATCCAAACAACCCATATCACAATGAACGTGTGTGAATTTCCCAGGTTGAACCTATACCCCCATATAGCCAGTATAGGACTAAATGGGGCTATATACAGACCTCGGTGACGTTTCACAAAAATTTCACCGATTCGCTCCGGGACCACTCCCATTGTGTTTTCCTCGCCGAGACGAGAAAAACGAGACCCAACAACCCATAGTAACACCCACAAAAAAAAAATTGACCACCCCTCCCCCCATATAGCCAGTATGAGCCTATATACAGACCTCGGTGACTGTTCCCAAAAATTTCACCGATTCGCTCCGGGACCCTTCCCATTGTCATTTTCTTGGCGAGACGAGAAAAACGAGACCCCACAAGCCATAGTAAAGCCCACGAAAATTTTTTACCATCCCAATACCCCATACAGGCATTTTCCCTTATATTGTATAATACAGACCCCTATTGTAGGGGTAAAGTCCGTGTTCCGCTTTTTATAGTTTCGGAAAAACATCCTAATTTTACATGCACCCACCCCATTGACTTGATAGGCAGGCCCCGATAAGCCCGGGGACCGATATTAGCCCTTTTGGCTAGAGCTGATAGGGGTTTTTCCCTATTTTGGGGTACAGTCCGTGTTCCGCTTTTTATATTTTGGGAGAAAAATCCTAATTTTACATGCACCCACCCCATTGACTTGATAGGCAGGCCCCGATAAGCCCGGGGACCGATATTAGCCCTTTTGGCTAGGGTTGATAGGGGTTTTCCCCTATTTTAGGGGTAAAGTCCGTATTCCGCTTTTTATAGTTTCGGGAAAAAATCCTAATTTTACACGCACCCACCCCATTGACTTGATAGGCAGGTCCCAATAAGCCCGGGGACCGATATTAGTCCTTTTGGCTAGGGTTGATAGGTGTTTTCCCCTATTTTAGGGGTAAAGTCCGTGTTCCGCTTTTTATAGTTTCGGGGAAAAATCCTAATTTTACATACACCCACCCATGACTGGATGCCCCTTCACGAATGCTTCACTTTGATACCTCACTCGACCCAATCGGACCATGCAGCGTATTTGAAGTCTGGGGACTACTTTTTCTCCGCGGAAGCTTTTTCCAGCGACCGCATCACCACCAGACCGCGGAGGAATACAAAGGTTGCCGGAACTATAGTGACCTTGAGCTGGTGGCGCCCCCTAGATTGGAACTCTCCTGTGTTGGAGGTAGCTTTCGGTCTCTTTGGGGAGATGACGGGGAGTTCTCTATACCTTTAACCTGGAAAAAAGGGCACCAAGAGTTACCTCCCTGGAAAAGGGGCTAGTGTCCGTCTTCTCTATACTACTAACGTTACTATAGGGCGTTAAATTGTTAACCCTACTGCGCCTGGAGGGGGGGGGGGCAAACTTTCTGTGCTATCTCCGGACGACAAACAATTGACAGCTGACACTCCGTGATTTTATAGTTTATCATATTGGGGTCATTTTGAGCCTATTTGCATAACATAATGGGTAAATTCAAGATGGCGGCCAAATGGGGTACCAGAAAAGTGATGTTTTCGTCATTTTTCTTCAAAATGTTTGCCAGAGCGAACATGGCCGAAGATTGAACTTTCTAAAATGGCGGTTTCTTATTGGACAAGAACAGCCGAGAATACAACTAAATATAACAGATGTAGCCAGAAATGGGGGCTTCTGATTGGGCAAAAGCATACTTGAATTGTAAAGATACCCAACGCGGCTCCCTCAGCGTGGGTATGATGTGATGGAGGGGATAATAAACTATATGAAAACTTGTGAACGTGTTGATCTTTCTTTCTCTCATCTGTCTGCATCATGGTGGCAATGCGTTGGAATGGGCGTTAAGGCGTTAAGATAGGGCGTTAAGGCGTCCAGATAGGTGTTAAGGCGTTAACATGGGCGTTAAGGCGTTACTGTAGAGCTCTCCACAAGGTGATTCGGATGGGGACGGAGTTCCTTGAATGGTTGGAAAGGGACAGCAAGACGCGTGACGGTTCCCATGATGACGTCCGGGACACCCGACCACGAATTTATAGCTCTGTCGGTGTCGACGAGTCACGAGATCCATTGATGTTTTTCAAGGAATATGTCAGACGATGGCCTGCAAACATGATGGATCCGAATAGTCCCTTCTACCTGACACCAACCCTTAGAGAATCGTCTGGATCCAGACACGGTTGTTTGGTTCTACAAGACTCCCATGGGCGAACATCGACAAGGGGAGCTGATGAAGCAGGCTGCCGCAAAAGCAGGGTTAGTCGGACGGAAAACCAACCACTCTGTACAGAAATCAACGCTACAGACATTGGTGAAGGCCGATGCGCCAGCGCATAAGTCACCGGTCACAAGTCTCTTGCGAGCATACAGGAGTACGACAGTAAGCTTGATGTCGCTGAGCAGAAGAATATTTCAACGATCTTACAATCCAACTTACCTGCCATGCCTTTGGCTCTACATCCCCCTCGAAATTCTTTTCCCTGCGTCCTGACTGACCAGTCAACAAGTGCTCCCATTTCCACAGCTTCAGCCGTTACTTTCGCCGCCAACTCAAGTTCACCCTCTGCCCGCGACTATGGGAATCTCTTCCACGGAGCCTCATTCAATAACTGTACATTTCAATTCCAGTAGCATAGGTCGAATCACTCCAGTGCCGAACACTTGAACCAATCGTCGTTTGTAATTTCCACCTTTCCAATTCGTTTCATTCGATCTCACTCTTCAACACATTGGCCATGCTGCTATTCTTAGCAACGAGAACGTTGTATTCCTCCGCGCTATGTACCGTTGTATTGTAAATAGACTATAGGAAAAAGTTCGGGGGATTCCCTCCAATACACTGCTTCTGCTTTTATTTCGACTGTTTTTAATTTACATTTATTCTTCATTTCTATCTTTTGATGTATAATAATCTAGTATATTGTACAGAGAGGTAGACTGTCTAGATTACGTCGATGTAAGAGAATGTACAGGAAATACCATCGATATCCTTTTCAGAACGAATGTATGTAACGTAAGCAGTGATGGTACCCGTGTTACTCTCTACTGTAGCGCAATATATTTAAGTTACGTCAGTAATAGTCTAATAAAAATATTGCCTTTCTGAGTAAAGGACACACCAAGCATAGCGGCGTTTGATCCGTATGAGCAAAATCAATATGAATATCGGACAGAATGCTTAGATCTACGAGCAGGCAAACTGGGCTTGTTTTGACGGCTTTTGGAGAAAAAAAAACATACTTCATGCGTGATATGTTTTAGTGTTATTATCGACCCAGTATCTGTTCGAACTCGTTCATGATGAAATGGGAAATGCGTGCTGTTGTCAAGCACGTTGGCTCACGCATAGGTTAGTACACTTAAACCATGAATATTGGACATTAATTCATGCTTGAACGAAACATCGTGGCCAAACGTTTGTTTGTTTACTATTACACAGGTGGAACATAAAACTTAACCAAACAATTCTCAGTCCATATGGCAGCTACGCTCATATACAGCTAGTGCCCCTAGTCCTATACGCTCGTTGTTCCCTCCGCTGATTCAATCCGTCAGATATTCACATCTTGACCAACAGAGGCGCTTTATCTGTGATATCCAACCATTGTGCTGGGATGTTTGATACGTGTTGTATTCCTCATACTAACGCCGATTGGTTGATAGCTAGACAGGTGATACAGCAGACAAAACTACAAGTATGGATTTGAATAGACTAAATCTCCTTTGCTGCCATGTGTAAAAATCTGAGACACAGGCGCACACTGCAGTGCACGGCTCGCCAACCGATCCAATTTTACTATGACTCGAGATAGCAGGACCGAGTTTAAATAGCTGTATCTAAATAAATATAGGTTCTCTGAAATATATTGACTTCTGCAGACTTTCTATAACATATCACCTTCCCTATTGTGTGAAATAATATAATTTATGATTTTGGCAAATTACGTCAAAATTTGATTTAAAAGCTGTACTTCAACGAATCCCTTCTCTATGTTAAATGAATGGAAGGACGGCTTGACCGACAAAGATGATTTTTTTTACTTACTTGTGTTATCGATGGAAAATTTATTGACTTCTCACCAGAAAGATAAAGGTTTACTGGAAAAGCCTATGTAATTGTATTTGTTCATATTGATGGGAAATTACGTCGAAACACTTTTGAAAGTGAGCGGAATTCAGCTGTTTTGGAGGAGACACGGTCGGCTGCACACCAACCGTTGTCTCTGATTGATCGAAAGCTAATATGCTGAGCATTGACCGCTGACAGACACATGGCTTGGCGAACGCGGGTTAACACCCCATACATTCTGACTGGAATTTCTCGGTATGCTGAATCCGCTAGCCTGGCGCCACTGATCAAGTATTGATTGTCTTTTCACCCCTCGTTTGAAAAGGAATTCAAGGGCATTTGAAACATCGAAACTCTTGTTCTCTTTATTATTTTCTTTTCCTTTACATAGAGAGTTAAACCGTTCTGGTTCTTCGTGGCAATTAAACTGTTCTACTATGGACAAAAATTGTCAATGACTATATGGTACACCATTGAAAGCGCCATTTCCAGTTTACCCGTGATGTTTTGCTCCTGGGAGTTTTATAGGCTCATGTTATGAAATTTCAGCTCACAATTTTCTGTACTTTAGGAGCTTCCCTCTACCCCTCACAGGACCAGATAGTTTCATATCGTTTTCCAAAAGCGGCAGAATCCTGCCAATTACGGGACTGATTGCATAAACGGATGCGAATTCGTCTATAACTTGTCTATACAAGTTAGTTTTATTATATCAGTGGGCTTAACTTAGAACACGTTACTGTGCGTTGTACTTAATGAATATGTCCTGTAGTTCGAGTCCTGTATTCCGAATCGCCCCAAAAATGTTTTTTGTAAAGTCGACACGAGAAAACTTGTCGATCACCATTATCTTGTCAGCTTTACATTCGTCTAAACACTGCATGTGCTCTCCGGGATCAAAGGGAGTAAGGAGACGCAAGCACAGGCTTCCTCGTGTGTGATAGAGCACAGGTATAATGGGTGACAGGTGGAAATTATTTATTCTTCATTACTAGGTCCATTCTGAACAGACGAAAACAAGTACATGTATATAAAACGCGCGACATAGATTAGTTAATCAGTTGCTTGGGTCAAATAGAACAACTCGTTGATAATTGATTAGTCATTATATTACATAAAAACAGTTCAATATCAGGCTATATATACATATATAGATAAATAACAGTTGAATACCTGCCCAGGATAATATATAGAAAAGAAAATAAAATAAAATGACACTGACAGCTGGAATTCGTCGTTACCGGTTTCACCACATCATCGGTGGCTCATCAGACGTTTAATGACTTTGAATTTAACGTTCATACGATATATTCCAAATTTACAGCGCTACGTCATACACTGACGTCATATCGAATAGAATATTTTTCCAACGTTGAGCCATGACGCGTAGCGTCATGCTATGTTTGAATTAAAGCGTGACGTCATAATTTTGACTGTCCGCTCTTTTACGTTTAACGTCATAATACACATTTTGCAATAACAGTTTGACTAGACGTGAACTACACAATAAATATATCAATTTGGTAATTCATTTAAGACGCAATTATATTTCTTTCGAAATAATGTTTCCTTCTGTATTCTGAAGTCTTTGTCATTTTTCAATACTTTGTAAAATGGAAATATGGTAAATTTCCCAGCTCCACATTCGTCAATATGTCTACTTAGACCAATCTGTCGAGTTTCAGGGTCTCGTATCTGTTGTTTATGTACAGTCACTCGATTTCTCAGAATATCTCCAGTTTGTCCCACATAATTTTCACCACAACCAGCGCATGTTATGACATATATCACATTGGTTACTTTGCAGGTCATATTATATTGCACCTCAAAGATCTTATTTGCTCCCTTGAATTTAAATTGCCTGCCTTCTAGTATATAAGCACAAGTCCCGCATTTGTTTGATCCGCATTTCTTTACTCCATGAACTTCCTCTTCTTCTAAAGTAAAACGCGCCCTCGTTAATAATTTTTTAAGGTTCGGTCCTTGTCTTTTACTATTGATAATTTTAACATCTTTCATACTGTCTTTGATTCGTTGACTGCCGTTGAGCATGGGCAATGTCTCTTTAATGATATTAAATGCGTTCGGGTTATTCGGATTATGCGTCGTAACCAATGGAATAGATTTTGTGTCGGTACGTCCTTCTTTCACAGTTCGAAGTTGCTCCTGCGGAATAGCTTTTGCCCTCTCTATGCCCGATAGTATCAAGTTTTTCGGGTATCCTTGTTTTATCATTGTTGGTATGAGTTCCTTCAGTCTACGATCTTTTAACTCACTGTCATCCACTATGGTACATATTCGCCTTGCTAAATTGTACGGTATTCCCCGTCTCGTATGACCCGGATGACACGAATGGAACGGCAGGTACTGTTTTGTATCTGTTTCCTTTGAAAATACGTCCGTTTTCAATTCCGTTTCTTCCCTGTAGACCATAATATCCAGAAACGGAATTTCCCTGTAGTCTTCTTGACAGGTGAAAGAGATATGTTCATTTAATGAGTTAAGTAACTCTTTTAATTGTTCGGCGTTTCCGTTTTTTCGTGGTAAAACAATAAAACAGTCATCCAAGAACCGAAGCCAGTTGGCTATAAAGTAGTTTTTGAAAGAGGATCCATAAATTTCGTTGATTTTGCTGTATAACTTCTCTTCTAAATATGCCATGACAAGAGTGGCATATGTTGGTGCAAACTTTGTACCCATCGCTGTTCCCTTGATTTGGTTGAATATTTTCCCGTTGAAATTGAAGTTATTATTCTTCAAAATTACTTCCGTACTCTTCAAAATGAAATCCTTTGAGAAACGCTTGTCCATGCTACTTGCGTGTTTCTCTATCCAAAATTCAACGGCTTCTCTTCCTAATTCATGCGATATGTTTGTATACAGACTAGAAACGTCGAAAGTTGCTAATGTTGAATCGGTGTCAATATGTTTTGGTAACTTCTGAAGAAAATCTATGTCGTCCCGCACATAGCTCTTGACGTTGCTTGTTAAAGGTTTGAGAAGAATATCCATAAAATAACTGAGGCGTTGTGTTGGGCATTCTGGTCCAGCTACAATTGGTCGGAATTTCAAGTCGGTTGGTGCTGTGACTCGGACATATGTTGAATTCTGTTCCTTGATGGCGTTAATAATTATTTGTGATTTATGGATTTTAGGCAATCCATAGAAATTGCTGGTCTTGTTCTCAAAGTTAGTGAGAAAATCTATCTCTTTCTCAGTGAGATGATTCTTAAATTGTTCTGTCAATATCTTCATTTTCTTCATAACTTCTTCATCTTGATTTTTGGGCACTTCTTTGTAGTATTCCTGATCTTCTAACATTTCTGTAATTTTCCTTGCGTAAAAGTCTTTGTCCATTATAACTACAGCTCCGCCTTTGTCAGCTTCCTTGATAATGATTTTCTTATTATCTTGTAACTGTTTTAAAGCTTCATGTTCTGTTCTGTCTATGTTTGACCTCTGTTTAATAGTTTCACTCTCCCAATCGAATTTGTTAATGAAATCCACATAATTATCCAAATGAACATCTCTTCCTCTTCTCGGATTAAACTTCCCTTTATTACTAACTTTGGATTTTTCTTGGATTTCCTCGGTTTCGTAGAAATATTCGTGCAAACGTAATTTTCGACAGAATGAAGATACGTCGGTTTTGATATCCTGTAAATTTTATATATATATATATATATATGGACAATCTCTGAGCGAAAACCAATGATACGCAGTAACTATAGACAGACAATGAAAAGACCTGCAATAGTCCATATGAAATGTGGGAAATATAGGGGGAAATTACTGTAGAGTAGGTAAATAGGACGGTATGAGGCGAACGAAATGGAGAAGGTCCTTGTGAAGGAATACATAATTCATATAATATATGCATTTTTGTACCAATCGCCCAAGTGGATATTCCGAATGCTTCGTCGTTACCGAAACATTGATGTTTGATTATTTCTTCATAATTTGGGTTATCTACAGGAAAAAAAATGCACGAAAACGATTTTATTTCTCATCGGAGATATCATGCAGTTTTGTTTCACGAATACAATAATAAGAAAGTCTCGATCAAGTGAGATCAGGCATTCTCCCTCCTCAAGGCGGAAAAACCCGAATTGCCCAGGCCGGAAAGGTTTAAGGGCTGACTTTGCACCGAGCGGCTTTCTGCATAGATTGATAAAACTCCCATTTATTGGATGTATATGACTCTGACAGACTCGCCTTCACAATTATGAAACCAATATTACTGTTAACCCTGTCATGCTTGGGGAGTGAGGGATGAAGTGACCCCCCCCTCCCCCCTCCCCCTCCTCTAGCTCGACCATCCTGGATATTTGCATTTGCTAGTAGATCTTTATCCATAGATATATATTGTGGGAAGTTTCAGCCCTTATCTCAAGGGGTTAGAAATATATTCAAGCTCGGGAGATAAGGGTGGGCGGGGGGGGGGGGGCGGGGAGGGCAAGAGAAGGTATCCATGTTGGGATACGCCTCAAAAGCCCAGGCTTGGTAGGGTGATGTCCGGGATGTCGGCTGGCTAATGAATATCAGACTTCACGACAGATCACGATATACAATTCTGAATATGAAGATGATGAACCTTCTAAGACTGTAAATATTTATACTGATCAAATGGTCAAGGACGTTGCGTTCCAACCATATTTCTGAACAGTTAACGTGTACCATGGAAATGTTAACTCCAAGTGTTTATCGAAATCGGATAACAACCTTGTAGGTGTAGAGCGTATATACATACCTGTATGTTTACAATACACTAGATGTGTAGGGACATGGGCGATCTCTAGAACCGCTATAGCTCGCGCCTCCGGTTAATTCTACATTATTGGAATTCAATTGATTATATTCCCTGCAACCACTCGACTTCAATCGCACTGTCGAGGAAGAACGACGGAACAAGACGTTACGGTGTCAATATGCTCTACGTATGATAAATTTCTTGCAGGGATTAGACTACATCAGGGCCATCATGAGGGCGCGGCGAGAGAACACGTCATGATCCTGGTGTGCTCAAACTCGTGATAGATTCCTGACAGTCTCATTCAGCCTTTGTTAGTGGCATCGTTGGGGAACGACACCAGGAGGACGACACCTGCATACAGCATGACATTGGTGTGTTGCGATTTCTGGTACTGTATTTTATCCTTGCTGACATTTGTCCACACCGAGGGAGCAGGATGTAACAACGTAACTTCATTAAGGTATGGTAACTAGCGAAACAATAGGACCTGTAATATTTTGACTTTTGCTGATTTAATATTTGCATTAATATAATATAATGCTGTATTCATTTCATGAGGATTGTACACAGCCACAAGGCCACAAGATACTCTCCTCGAACATATATACAAAGGATATACATTATATAGGTTCAATGTTTCAAATTCATGTATTAAAACGGGAAAATAAATTAAATCGTTCAGTGTGAAATGAAATATTTTGAATATACATGTACAAACAAAAGTAGCAACATTAAACATGATTATATAGAAAAATACAGAATTGGCTCCATACAAACAGGCATATCCACAATCAGAACATAAAGTATGCACATTACATACAAGTTACAACCCGTTATGAACATGGGCATGATAAGCAAACTACTGTAACAAATATACACATGCAATGTACAACACTATATGTCATGTATATACATAAATTATTTCCATACTATAAAAACATATTTGTATATACACTACACAAATAAAACAACATGTGGATGGTGAAATCAAATGACAGTATAAACCGAGTAAATAATATGCACATAATGGGCAATAGCAAGCGGTACACACAAATTGAACACACTTATAGGATGGATATGGAGAGGATAATATATTTTCAAAAGTGGATCTCCTCACTGACCCCGTCTCATAATATAATATAATATAATATAATATAATATAATATAATGCTTTATTTATTTCACGAGGATTGTACACAGCCACAAGGCCACAAGGTACTCTCCTCGAACATATACACAAAGGAAAAACATTATATAGGTTCAATGTTTCAAATTCATGTATTAAAACGGGAAAATAAATTATATCGTGCAGTGTGAAATGAAATATTTTAAATATACATAATATTGTATAAATAAAAGTAGCAACATTAAACATGATCATATAGAAAAATACAGAATTGGCTCCATACAAACAGGCATATCCACAATCAGAACATAAAATATACATATTACATACAAGTTACAACCCGTTAAGAACATGAGCATGATATGCATACTACTGTAACAAATATACACATTCAATGTACAACCCTATATGTCGTATATACATAAATTATTTCCATACTATAAAAATATATTTGTATTTACACTACACAAATAAAACAACATGTGAATGGTGAAATCAAATGACAGTATAAACTGGGTAAATAATATGTACATAATGGTACACACAAATTGAACACACTTATAGGATGGATGTGGAGAGGATAATATATTTTCAAAAGTGTATCTCCTCACTGAACCCGTCTCCTCCCCCTGGTGGACTTAGTTCACCCGGGAGAACAGACTGTTAATCAGGGACCATCCCAAAATTACAACGGTTGTTATTCCCTGTCCATATGAAATATTTGTTTAAGACAAATTATATTTTATGCAAGAGGTGGGAAAATTGACGACGTCTGGCGACTAAAATCCAACCATATGACTTCGCAGAAAAGCATCACTCGGCAGCTCACACCTCAGACCCGAGAATACGGTGGATTCTCGGACGTAGCCTCAGTATCTCCAGTCGCGCTATTATTGAAGCTGTTCATGTGGACTATGCAGTATCCACACGACCCCTGGCACCGACTTAAGCGAAATTAGATACGCTAGCTCGGTAGCTGTGATGACATATCAGCTCAAACAAATATCTCATCTGATGTTAATGGATGAGCCATGATTAATGAGACTGGTACATGTATAATCCCAATTTGAGGACAGCTTAAACAATAGCTGTGTATGATGTCTTAACTTGTGCCAATAGTCGAATCTTTCCTTCCCCACCCTTCTCGGGGAATTGTGTAGACTATCTTTATGAGTTTAATGCATGCCTTTTTCGATAACTGCTTGTTTTCCAGTGGAATATTGGTGGAATAGAAATAAAGGCTAGGTCAAATACATGTGGTCTTGGCGAGTTTTGTCATTTCAACAGACAAAACCCCAGGCCCTTTTCTCGAACATGATGTTAGTCAAACTCAAGGCATTATCTTTAGGTAACGTTTTTTTTAACCTAGCAATTTCACATCTTAGAGGGATAAAACATAATGGTTAAATTAATAATGGCGCTCATATTGGGTCATCTAAAGATCGCGCTTTTTCAGGTTGCTCGTATAATTCAAGGCATTATTCCCAACCCAAATTTGGTAATAACCAGAGATCTCACATAGTCCGGGATGTTAGGGCATAAACGGGACTGTTTGGTTCAGATTCTTCCAAAAGCACCAAATTTGGCCCATATGTCGCCCATACAATACCTTTTCGATTTTTGACGGGCGCCAAGGTAGTCGCCTCCTGGGGCCGCCATATTGGCGAAATTCATTATGGCCGCCACCCGGGTTAGAGGTCAATCGTATTTAAAACAACAAAATGGCTAGAATCATGAATAATACAGCTTTTTAGAGGTTATCGGTGTCGGGGAATCTGATTCTGATCTTATTTCAACGATTTGAGGTCAAGGTCACCCTAAAGGTCATTTTGGGATCAAATTCGTCATTTTTAGTGGTTTTTAGTAGAGATATACAAACTAACTCATTTTATCGATTTTCGGGATTAAGTTACCCGAATCTGGCCATATTTTGACAATTTGAGGCAATATTGCATGTGAGGTTTACGACAGAGGTCACCCGAAACAGAGATCAACCGGAGGTCAATTGTAGGAAACACCAAAAGGGCTAGAATCACAAATAATACCATATACATGTAGGGGTTTGTGGCATCGGAGAATTAGATTCTGACCTTATTTTGACGATTTGAGGTCATGGTCACCTCATTTGAGAATTTAAAGGTCAAAGATCAACAGTTGCTACTAAAAACAATCGAAACAAGATTATTCAGGAACAAATGTTACTAAAATACTTCGGAGATGACATCTGCTGACAAAATGCTCTAACTATGCCGCTACGTGCATTTAAATGTTCAAAATACAAAAAAAAGACCGCTTAAGCAACAGTATACCAATGATTACTTTTACTACCTATGCCTTCTGGCTTGCGCTCTATGATGCCAGCAATAAATAATACTTGTCATCACCGCCCTCGTTATTGCAGAGGGTCGTGTATCGGACATCGGCACAGTTGCATTTGCACCTTTCCTTGCATGCCTTGAGTCAGCCACAGTGCATGAGAATGGCATATGCCATAGAATTGTCGCTGAGAGTGGTCCATAGCGGTTGCCATGTACTGGTGCAATCTTTGTGCCAGCTCCACTCACTGAAGTCAGGGATTTCCTGCTGGAGTGAAGCGACTCCAGTAGAAACTCGCTTGCAGCAGCGCTCGCTTCACATGCTGCAAAAGCGCGGCTTGGGAGGTGGGATGTTTTCCAGCGATCTGGTTGCAGTACTGAAGAGGTGATGCTTGGCCTCATTGACACTGGCTGCACCACATCCGTTGCTGTACATTAGTACGATGAAGCGTTCTATAAGGTCCATATGCACGGACTCGAGAGTGTCAGGATCATGCGTGAGAGCCACTAGTGTGTCGGTGGGGTCCGATATGCTTGTACAGGCTGCCCAGGCGGTCTTTTTGCCACATCCAAGAAACTGTGAAGTCGTGTTGTACTCAGTTAAGCTGTGAAAGAGAGGTAGTGCCACGGACTTTGACGGACCAAGATCGGAACAGATGGTTTGGACTGGAATGCCACAATACTTTTTCCTGAACCCCTAAAATCCCGAAGTATGAATGGATCAGCGGCTTCTTAAAAACTGTTAACAAAAAGGAGCCGTTCTCATTCATCAGCACACAGATCTCCGAGACTGACATGAGCGGAAAGCTCCTTCTGTGTACCCGTTTTGAGGCGTTGTGACCTCACAATACTTCAACCGTGCAACCATTTCGAGGCGGACACCAGGGTCCTCCTGCATCTAGCACAGGCCACGGAGGAGGATCATACAACAGCCTATGTTCGCACGATGGACAGCGATGTCCGGTCTATGGAGACCCACGGTCTATCGGAACTCTTGGTGGACTTCGGTACTGGAAAAAAATATTGTGATATTCCAGTCCATACCATTTGTTCCGATCTCGGTCCGTCAAATCCTTGGCACTACCCCTCTTCCACAGTCTTACTGGGTGCGACCCGACTTCACAGTTTCTTGAGAGCGCAAGCCAGAAGGTATAGGTACTAATAATCATTGGTTTATTGTTGCTAAAGCGGTCTTTGTATTGTATTCCGAACATTTAAATACACATAGCGGCGTAGCGGCATAGTTATAGCATTTTGTCAGCAGATGTCATCTCCGAAGTATTTTAATATAATTTGTTCCTGAGTAATCTTCTTTCGATTGTTCTTAGTGGTAACTGTTGATCTTTGACCTTTGACCCCAAATTGGGGTGACCTCAAATCCTCAAAATAAGATCAGAATCGGAGAATGCCACAAACCTCTATGGTATTACTTGTGGTTCTTTTGGTGTTATACATACAATTGACCTCTGGTTCGGATGACCTCTATCGCGACTCTCAAATGAAATATTGCCCCGAATCGCCAAAATAAGGCCAGATTCGGGTTACTCAACCCTGGAAACCAATAGAATGAGGCAGTTTATATATCTTGCCCCAAAACCACTGATAATGGCGAATTTGTCCCCAAAATGACCTTTAGGGTGACCTTAAAGGGTGACCTTGACCTCAAATCGTTGAAATCGTTCTCCGACCCCCAAAACCACTAAAAAGTGCTATTATTCATATTTCTAGCCCTTTTAGTTATTTAACTACGATTGACCACTAACCCGGGTGGCGACCATATTGAATTTCGCCGAATATGGCGGCCCTAGGGGGCGCCCGTCTTGGCGCCCGTCAAAAATCGAAATAGTATGGTATGGGCGACATATGGACCAAATTTGGTGCTTTTGGAAGAATGTGAACCAAAAAATCCCTAACAGCCCTGACTAACACCAAAGCCAAACACTTTACGCTTATTTGTAATCCATTTGCAAAGTGGCACTTGGGGATCTTCTAAATATCTAGATTTTCCCGCTTGCTTGTGTAATTCAAGGTAATATCCTTTTGTTAACGTGCCAATTTGTTAACATTGAGGGATCTCACATCAAAGTGGAACACCCCACGCCTAATTTGAATCAATTCGTGTAGTCTTTAGCTTAAAATATGACGATTTATTTCAAAATAGCATGTGGGGTAATCTGAAAATCACACTTTTTCTTTTCGCTATTCTGTGCAAATTGTGCCAATTTATCAAACAGAGGGATGTCTTATCATATCTAAGCACCTTACGCTCATTTTGAATATATTTGCGTTTCCTTAAAGTTAAGATATGAAGGTCAAATTAAAAATAGCGGTCATGTTAGGTCATCTGATAATCAGACTTTCTCATGTTGTGCGTATAGTGCAAGGCATTTTTCTTAACTACGTGTTCCTTTTTATCAAAACGGAGGTATCTGAAATCGTAGACTAACACCTTGCGTCTTTTTTTAATCTATTGCAATTCCCAGAGATTAAGATATGATGGTTAATGGCGGTCATGTGGGGTAATCTGAAAATCAATCTTTTTCATGTTACTCGTTTAGCTCAATGTATTATTCTTAGCTCACTGTTAAATTTATCAGAATCGATCAATTTCTAATCATAACCCGAGGCAATCACCGTCCATTTTGAATCCTTATGCCTTATGTTGTATTAGAGGTTACTATTAAGGCTATAATGCCAATTAGATACCCAATAACAAAATAAAGTAAATTTCAAGATTCACGCCAGCATACATATAGATTTAGCTTTTAGGGAAAATCTTTCAACTGGATCACCCTAAGTTCCCGAAATACATCACTATACCAAGGTTTGAAAGAATAGGTAGTTTAATCAAATTTGATGAAGTAGCTTTGCCTACAATTTTTTTTTTAAAAAGTGAGAAAATTCGATATTGAACCGATATTTGTAGACGACCCCTGAGTGACGTGACCTCATTAGCGTTAAATTCAATATCTTTGCATTCTCAATGCTGATTGAATCTGTGCCTAAGACTAATCATCTGACATAATCCTACCGTTTTTGATCAGGGGTACTACTTTGAACCTCCATAGTTGAGCTCTGATCATGAGATGAAGTGGCAAACATGGATTTTCTGGAAGTTTATGATTCAATCTCTCACCCAGACATCTCAAACCTTTACCCAAATGGGGTAGAGACAAAATCGGAT
Source organism: Hanleya hanleyi (assembly GCA_036873755.1). Taxonomy (NCBI): domain Eukaryota; kingdom Metazoa; phylum Mollusca; class Polyplacophora; order Lepidopleurida; family Hanleyidae; genus Hanleya; species Hanleya hanleyi. The sequence goes on from JAVTVY010037729.1 coordinate 142,223, forward strand.
TTTAGGCTCTTTTGATGTTGGCTGCTAGACTATTAGGTCTAAGGCGAATTTTTCAGATTTGGAAACTTGAACCCTTCTCGCAGTGGCTAAACGCATTGATCGATTAATTAAGATTAATCAATCTCACATGGAAATAAGCGTCTCGGTTAGGCTTTCTCCAAGCATTACTACAGAACCTATACAAAATATCTCTGCAATCCATGTAATTTGATGATAAAAGCATATATAAAATTGTCACTCAAAGTCAGCATTTTGTCACAGAAGCGCCTCGCGTGGTCTAATTTCCGCAGGTAATCTCATGCTCCAAGCACTTTGATGATCATGACGTCATAATGACACGATTATTTCAAAAATCAAGATATCCAATATGTCCAATATATTTAATGACCTCATTATCTACACTCGCCTATAACAGATTTCCATTAAGCTATAGGTACCGATAATCTACAACGTCCTAACACGAGGTGAAGTCAATCAAGAATGCCTATTTGTTTGAAAAGTGGGCTAAATTGTGATATTCCTCTACCTCTAGGTCAAATGGTCCCTCTAGTAAGCTACTGACAACCCATGAACGGTTTGGAGCGCTTTGTTGAGGAGTGAGCTGGTTCGCTTGGTCTCAATGATATCGCTGCCCTCGAAAGCTTGGAGGGCTGAAATATTCTAGAGTAAATATTTTTTTCATGTGTACTTGGAAATGTGAATAGGCCTACTCTTCCAGTGAGTTTTGACTTCATCTTTCGAAAGTTGCGTCTCGATATTTATGACACAATTTCTCCCATTTTTTTTTATTTTGTCGATGAAACGTACTAATGCTTTTCTAATCGTGCAATCCATTGAAATAACAGTTGGAATCCAACGTTCGAAAATAATCTTTTCAAGTTAGAGTGTCTATTCATAGAGAGGATATGTTTTTATCTGTGTGCCCTATATATCACGGTTCTCAGTCGATCTTCAGCCTTCAAAGCGAGTGTTGTTTTCAGTGTTGAGTAATTTGGAAATTGTAGTAAATCGTATGCCGCATTCATGGTTTCAGACAAGACCAGATTCGAACACATTCTGCACTTAATCCGTCTGCATTTGGTGTGACTTTACAAATCTTTCGGGGTTAATTGCATGCTCACGTTTTAACTCAGTCAACACTTCAGCACTTCTCTGATGTATGTTGTAATGATTCTAAAGAAATCTCAAACAAATGGTAGATTAATCATATATTCTAGAAATATAAAGAAATAAAAAATCAACTGTGTGTAGTATGTACCAGGTGGATATATAGATATGAACATGACTTGGTTGAACATGATCTGTCATCACAGCTCCCGGGCTAGCGTATCTAATTCCGCTCAAGCCGGTGCTAGGGGCCGTGTGGATACTTCTTAGTCTTAACATGAACAGCTGCAATAAAAGCGCGGCTGAGATACTAAGGCCACGTCCGAGAATCCACCGTATTCTTGGATCTCAATGTTAGGTGCCGGATGCTTTCCTGTAGCATCATATGGTTGTTTTTTTGGTCGCCAGACGTCGTCAATTTTTCCCACCTCGTGCATATTGCTTCAATTCATTACCTGTATATGGCAGGATTCTGCTGGTGGATTGCTAGTCCCCGAGGTCCGCCACCCCTACATGTCACTCGACAAATATATGTAGGTTTATTGTTTAGGTGGGAAATTTAAGCCGTACGACGTCGGGCCTTACAGGTTAGTTTTTCTGGGTATTCTTACATTTACGTCTACTTCATCAGACGTCCATGATGCTCATCCGTTAACATCAGATGAGCTGTTTGAGCTGATCTGTCATCACAGCTCCTGGACTAGCGTATCTAATCCCGCTTAAGCCGGTGCTAGGGGCCTTCCTAGTCTTCACATGGACAGCTGCAATGAAAACGCGGCTGAGATACTAAGGCTACGTCGGAGAATCCACCGTATTCTCGGGTCTGAAAGGTGCCGAGGGATGCTTTCCTGTAGAGTCATATGGTTGCTTTTTAGTCGCCAGACGTCGTCAATTTTTCCCACCTCTTGCATATCGCTCCAATTGAGTAGGCATACACACCTGACAACTTTTGCAAAAGACGACTATGGTTGATAATCCACGCTTGATTAAGAATCGTAATAAGAGATACATCGGTGGAATTTTGACTCCTTAAAGGTCTTTTCTTTGACATGTAAAATGTTGCACATTAGCTGAACTTTTAATTACTAGATAATAGAACGATAATACATAGACATTCACGTGAAGCAGGACAACTCCTAATTAACCCTACCTGGCCTGGGGGGCCAAAATGCCCCCCTCCCCCGAACTACGAAACTTTCTGTGCTATCCCCCGAACGACAAAAAACATGGAGAGCTGAAACTTCGTGACTTTATAGTTTATCATATTGGGGTCATTTTTTAGCCTATTTGCAGAGGATCATCTGTAAATTCAAGATGGTGGCCAGGCGGGGTACCAGAAAACTGATGTTTTCGTCATATTTCTTCCAAATTTCTGCTTTTTCGCGATGAAAAGTTGGCGAAAACTATTTTATTTCACGTCACATTAATATTTACTAATTTGTCGTACGATTTTTGCGCAGAAATGGCATAAATAAAAAATTCAAAAAATCTGACCGAAAAATCGACCAAAAAATGCTTTTTGAAAATGACGCCACCGTGACGTCATCAAAGCGGCCATGTTGGATTTTTTTTTACATTTTCTGGTAGAGCTTGACCCAAGGGTATAGCGTGGTAAGTTTCAGCTCCCTAGTTCAAGGGGTAAGAAAAATGCCCCCCCAGGCCCGGACAGGTCCCAAAAAAGCCCAGGCAAGACAACGTTCAAATAATTACATTGATAGTTCAATATTAAAGTATCGAACTCTTTCAAATTTATCACTTTGAATGTACCATTATAGAAAAAAACTCATGAGAACATGTATAATGAAACCTATCTCTGTGGATACGTTCGGACGAATCCCCATTTACCCCTCCCCCTCCCCCGCTTCTCGGCTATGTTTCTTTGTAGTTAAGTAGACATTCTATTTCACAGATCACAAGTTGTGACAAATTCAGACCGACGATCATCCCCTGTCCTCACGTTGACGTTTTACTAAAACAAATTGTCTTTTGCGGTTCTAAAATTTTCTCAACCGATGACAAAAGGCATCATTGAAAACGTTACATCCTCAAGATCTTAAAATAACAATTTAGAAGATATTTATTTATTTTTATCAATATTTTTAATGTTAGTTTGAAGAAGTGATGTTGTTATGACGCCTGTATTTCACCAGGGCTTCAGAATTGTTGAAGCTTGGGATTTTCTGACTCCATGAGATGCTTGTGTGAACAAAAACTGCATTTCTCGGACGATCATTTCACTAAGGGACGGTATCCAACCAGCGTTTGCTGTTGAGACGTTTTAAACGATGGAAAAAACGCTCAGCTACTACACCCATCGTTTGCACCATCGTTTTTTTTGTGTAGCAAACGATCAAAAAAACCATCACCGGAGACGGCCGAAGGTACCGCTGTCGTTCGGAAGAAAACGTCGTCGTTTGGAAGACACTGACAAAAGACGATCGCACGTGTTAAGCTGCGCATAAATACACACTGGGTGAACAGGCCGTGCCTTAGCTCTCAACTGCGCACATTTGTAACAAAATATAGCGCTATCAGCGAATGTGAAAACGGGTTTAACACAAGGGAAATAAATTACACTTTAATCGCCTTCCGCGTTTGTTTTAAAGGTTTGATTACGAGAAGTCGCTGTTTGTGTGCAAAAATTTTCTATGAAAATGACAACCATCTAGCTGTGATAATGGAAGTGTCACGTACGCAAATAAAACTGAATGGTTTAATAACACCCTCCCCATGTATGCATGGTGTAAAAACATTCTTTGAATAGGCCGGAAAAGGTAATCAACAGATAACTCTGCCGATATCTTACTGATCTGAATTATGTTCAGTTATTATTTAACTTAAAGAAATACCCGTTTCAAAAATATTTAGGTTGATAAATATTTCCTTGTTATTCAGGGCGATACGGAAGTCTACCGTGGAAAAATGGTGTTGATTCGCCTGGAAATTTTCGCGATAATGCCGACACTAGGTTTTGATCCCTTTCCTTGAAAACGCGTGGATGCAATAGAAATCTAAATAAATATTTTCCATCGCGAGTATTATGGGACCATGAAACTATTATATGATTTTTGTATCTTCAGCGGTTTTCTTGTAATGTTTACCGGAAAACGTGTAACACGATTTGCGGGGAATTCCACTGAAATTTGCCCACTTCAGAGCACGTTTTAATACCTCACTGGCAAATCGTGTTACACTTTTCCCAATAAATATAACATGAAAAGAGCTGAAGAGACAGAAATGATATTTATATTTTCATGGTCCTATAATACTCGAGATAAAAAATGTATTTAAATATTTTATTTTATGAATGCGTTTTCAAGGAAATTGATAAAAAAACAAACTAATGTCGGTATATCGCCGAAAATTCTCGGCAAATCGACCCTGTTTCACGTTAAATAAACCAAAAAATGGAAAGGTTTCTAATATGTTATTTGGCCTGTGTACTGTATTGCAGTCCATAGGGAAAATCAACACGCGCGTTTAGCTTTAATATTTTAGAAATATCGCAATTTATTCTACGGGTCTGTCTGAAAAAAAACCCCAGCTTGTGTACGGTCAAGGAGCACACGCGTACACGCACGTGGCCTTCCATTTCGACTGCGGTTTATCCCCAGCATAGAAAAGTCGACACAGGACTGCTCCCGCATGGCGGGAAAATAAAGACCGATGTAGAACACGTGTCTGTCGAAACGTTCATGGCGATATACCAGATCAGAGAGGAAAACGCTATATTCACGATCCTTCAATTCACAAGTCGAATACATTAAAATTATCCAAAAAGTTTCTAGAGCTATACTTTGATGGGTGCCATGAAAAAGAATTGTCACGGGAGAATATTTGGTGACCCTGATATTTGAACATCGCTACTTGAGAGAAAGTGGAGGTGTGAATTTCCATTGAGTCTTCATTCAAGCATTTTTAATGTTTTAGATTGAAGGGAATTTCTCGGCAATGCGCTGAGACAGATGTATTTTTTGACAACCAATCTTTTATTTGAGACTTTATCGAAACAGATCCAAATATTTGATTATCGGTGTTTTATTTATTATGGTCAACTTAACGCACTTTTATTCTACATTGCAGGTTTGTTTGCTCCATGGACATATTGAAACTAGAGGAATGACCGCCTTTTCTCCGGATAATATTATTCGCATATCCACATATTTCTTCGTTATGTTTATGTTTTGTTGTAAGATTCTAACCAATAAACATATGATTGTGCAAGAAAGTCCCATATCCCCATCCAGCAGGACTATACGTGGAAGAAACTAATTTCCGGTGAGCATATAGGTAAGAATCCTGCTTGATTAGTAAACAATATTGCCAAGCTGTCAATTTATTGTCTAGCCATAATAATAGTAAAGTGATCAGCTTTTTTGTCTGTTCTATTGGTCTACACACAGCTTGACTTTCGAGCCACGAAGGACGCAAGAGTTACTTCCGGAGGCGGCATCCACCGGCATTTGCTTTATTACTACCATAATTCAAATAAATGGACGTTCACGGGAAGTATCGCTGAAGGGATTGTTCATTTCAAAGACATTATTAAATAAAAGGCAACAAGTGTCTTTGATTTTATACTTTTTGTTTATTCACAGTTGCACATTTCCGGGACAGTTTTAATTGATCACTCCGGGCTCTAAATAAGCCATGCAGTTTTGTTCCATGAAAAATATATTTAAGTGCATTTCTGGAAGGTTGGACATATATGATCTCATCTTTAGTACTATACACATCGTCTTTCACATCCAGCTTATTTGTTTCTCACCACAACCGATACTTCATTCACTATGGAACAACATACAGGAAATCAAGGTAAGTTCACATAAATTTTATTACTGATCGTATGCATTGCATTGTTGGAATAAAATATTGTTTAAACCAATAACAAAGAGAGATCAACAAATATGCGCTATGAAGAGTAATAAATGACATGTGAGAAATTGAGGAATTAACACGGTGGGATACAGCCCATAGCAAATTAAGAAGTAATAAACAATGGTTATTTTGATTACCCACTCGAATCCCAACGGCGAAACAAGACTAGTTAATTCTTGTTAATTACATACACGATCTCTCATAACTGGATCGACGATACCAAGTGACAAAATAATCTCTCTGTATGAAAATGTCATGCGGCGTTGCTCTAAAAGTTGTAAATGTACAACCACGGGTATCCGACTTCTATCGAAATTACAAACTTCAGATGAATAGAGTACTCATCACGTATAGATATTTGCAGATGTAACTTTAAAAGCTTACCAAACAAGGCGCGCTTCAAAAGCGCAAATTGAACAAAAACAAAATTATGAGTTACACCATTAGAAAACCGTTATCTATGGTGAATGTCTTGTAAATTTCTGCGTTTACGCATCGTCAGTAGTATACAAGGCGTAAATTGGCGAAATAGCGCCTCACTGCGCATGCGCAGAACCTTGTGTGACGTCATAAGTGTGTAAAATGGGGCGGTATTGGGGCGGTGTGCGCATGCGTGATGTGTTGGAGGTGGGTACAAGATGGCCGCCATGTGGGAGGTGGGTACAAGATGGCCGCCATGTGGGAGGTGGGTACAAGATGGCCGCCATGTGGGAGGTGGGTACAAGATGGCCGCCATGTGGAAGTGTCATGATGTGGGAGGTGGGTACAAGATGGCCGCCAGTGGAAGATGTGGGAGGTGGGTACAAGATGGCCGCCAGTGTCATGATGTGGGAGGTGGGTACAAGATGGCCGCCAGTGGAAGATGTGGGAGGTGGGTACAAGATGGCCGCCAGTGTCATGATGTGGGAGGTGGGTACAAGATGGCCGCCAGTGTGAAGATGTGGGAGGTGGGTACAAGATGGCCGCCAGTGGAAGATGTGGGAGGTGGGTACAAGATGGCCGCCAGTGGAAGATGTGGGAGGTGGGTACAAGATGGCCGCCAGTGTCATGATGTGGGAGGTGGGTACAAGATGGCCGCGAGTAGTAAAATGTATAAAAGGAGTTGATTTTTAGGGAAAGGGGTGTATTCAATCTGACTTACCTGACCTGACTTGATCAGCCAGCCAGCCAGCCAGCCAGTCCTCCTGCCTGCCTATCCGCTTGTATGAGACGAAAAGCATGAGACGTGGAGAAGATTTTCCCTTTGATCCAGCAGTACCTCCGGTTGAAGTCTTGCCTGAAGATGAGCGTGTCAGGGACATTTATCAACGTCACTGGGCTACCATACGCCATTGTTTCCACCGTGACCGTCGTCTATTGGACTTGTATAATTTTCGGTTGGAGGACCTCACGTATCTTCCTACTTACGCCGAGAACATTTTTAAAGATCAGGTCACTGCCTTCAAATTGAATGTGACATTTGGGTATATCTTACGGCACAAAAAGACGGACCAGCTGCGGTATTTCTATCCCAGTAACAATTCGTATGTGTTTGACCAGCCATTCACCATCACGGATGCCATTTCTCTGGAGCCGGTGGTCGAGCAACTCACTACATTAGACCCGTTGGAGTGGGCCCGCCTGCAACGCCCCAATACACAATGGTTGGTGCAAATGGTGACTAACGTTACATTTTTCGTCACGAAAATGAGAGATCATCCGATCGGTGCTCCTGTTCTACTTCCTCCGTGGTTGCTTCATCGACACGGCCTGTATCCATTAACAGTAGGGGCGAAGGGGCCCTACAAAGACCGCAAATGTCTGTTTCGGTGTTTGGCCGTGCATGTGGACGAGTGTTACTCCCGGAGTTGTGACACAGTGGCCGATGGCTATTGGGAAGAATATTTAGAGCAGCAAGACATGGATAAGCGGCACTTCCGAGGTGTCCCCTTCAAGCATTTGGATGACGTGGAGTCCCTGTTTCATATTAATATCTTTGTCTATCGATTACGACGGGAGGATGACGATACATTTGTGGCTGAATTGGTTCGGCGATCCACAGAACGGTATGCTGCTACGATGAAAGTGAATGTGTTCGACGACAATGGCGTGAGTCATTTTTCGCTGATCCACAATATGAGCCAGTACGCTCAGTCTTTCAGTTGTGCCCAATGCCATCGGGTGTTTCATCGCTCCACCGACTTACATCGCCACGAGAAAATCTGTGACAACAGTGTCAAGCGAGTCTATCCGGGTGGCGTGTATCATAATGCACCTACTATTTTTCAGGAACTGGCCGATGAGGGACTCATCATACCGGAAGAGGACCGTTATTTTCCCTACCGGGCGTGTTATGATTTCGAGGCCCTGTTGGAGCCCATGGACATGTTTTCAGCCAAAACGCAGTGGACGCAGCGCCATATTCCTCTGAGTGTCAGTATTTCCAGCAACGTACCTGGCTATGACGCTGCTCCGGTGTGTTTCGTGTCCACGGGGGACTCCCATGAGTTGATTACCCGCATGATGGAGTATTTAGAGCAAGTGAGTGCGGCTAGTACGGAATTGTTGGTGGCCAAGTTCCATGACGTACTGGACCAACTGGACGACCGCATTCCTGTACCCGGTGTAGCGTTCAGCGATGATGAAGAGTCCGAGTCCGAGTCCGAGTCCGAGTCCCTGCAGTCGCAGCCTCTGCAGTCGCAGGATGTATCCCTACCGAAACCGTATGCGGAAAAACTGAAAGCCCGCTTCCTACAATACCTAGGTCAGTTACCGGTGCTCGGCTTCAACTCGGGCCGTTACGATCTGAACATGGTGAAGGAATTTCTCTACCCTTACTTGGCCCAGGCGAATACCCTCAAGTCGGTGATCAAGAAGATCAACAACCACATGGCCCTCACTACTACGTCACTGCATTTCCTGGACGTGCGCAACTACCTAGCTCCTAATTGTAGCTATGATCAGTGGGTCAAGGCCTATAACTGTGCACAAACCAAAGGGAGGTTCCCTTACACGTATATATCATCGCTCGACCGTTTGCAGGAAACACAGTTGCCATCTCGACACGCCTTCTTTGATGATTTGAAGCAAGTGGAATGTCCGGAAGACACGTACCGTGAACTACAGCAGGTATGGAACGATGAACATATGCAGACCTTGGAAGATTTCCTCATATGGTACAACAACCTAGATGTGGTTCCTTTCCTGGAGGCGGCCGAGAAAATGGTGCAACTTTTTCAACGCCAAATGCACGTGGACATCTTTAAAGAGTGCTTAAGTTTACCGGGGCTGGCCCTTCGCCATTTGTTTCAAGAGTGTTCCACTTACTTCTCGCTGGTACAACAGAAAGATGCGGACATGCATAATTGTCTAAAAGATAACATTGTGGGCGGGCCCAGTCTTATTTTTTCACCGCTACCACGAGAAGGATGTCACTACTCTCCCCAGTGGAAAACCCGTTGCCAAAATCATTGGATTCGATGCCAATGCTCTGTACCTGTGGTCGTTGGCCCAACCTATGCCCAGTGGTCATTATACACGTTGGTTGGCGGAAGGACGTCATTTTACACCCCAACGGTTGCCTCACAAACATCTTGCCGACCAGTGGTTGGAGTGGGAAGCCTATCGACGGGGTATTTATATACGACACCAGACCAACGCCACTGAGAAGCGGATAGGCGATCGGCGTCTCCCCGTCGATGGGTTTGCCCATGTACAAGGAACACCCACTGTTTTCCAGTTTTATGGCTGTTACTGGCACGGCCACGAATGTCATTTCAGCGCGGGTCGTTTTAATGAGCGACGCGGGAAAACACCATTAGAATTACGGGAGGAAGTAGTGGCCAACGGAGATTATGTGAAAGAGCGAGGATACCATTTGATTGAAATGTGGGAGTGTGAATTTCACACCATGTGCCAGGCCCGCCCCCATTTACAACGGTTCCTAAAAGAGCGTGAGTACCCGTTGAGTCGTCGGCGACTGCTGAGTCTGCCACAGATGTTGGACGCCATTCGTTCGGGGCAGCTCTACGGCTTTGTAGAATGCGACCTGCATGTTCCCGACACTCTCAAGCCCCTCTTCGCCCAGTGTCCGCCTATCTTCAAGAATACGCTGGTGGGTCGGGATGATATTGGGGAGACCATGCGCACCTACGCAGAGCAACACGAGTGTTTACCTCAACCACGCCGCATGTTGATTGGAAGTATGTGGGCGCACAAAATATTGCTGGGCACCCCCTTACTGCAGTGGTACATGAAGCACGGTTTGGAAATTACTCAAATCTATCAAGTGATACAGTACGTCCCCGAGGCTTGTTTTGCGGAGAATGCCGAGCTCGTCACGTCGGCCCGTCGTCAAGGTGATGAATACCCGAGTCAGGCCATCATGGCTGAATGTTGGAAACTCACTGGCAATGGTTATTATGGAAAAACGGTAACGAACCAGGATAAGCACGTCAATGTGAACATTTGTACGACTGCCCAAGCCTGCAAAAAAGTGAATTCTCCTCTGTTTCGATCCGTGGAGGTCATCGATGACGACACCTATGAAGTCACTTCAGCCAAGAAGACTATCCGGTACAATTTACCCCTCCAAATTGGATGTATGGTCTATCACGTGGCCAAGCTGAGGATGTTGCAGTTTCTCTACGACTTCATGGGTGTCTATTTTAATCCCTCAGACTGGCAGTTGATGGAGATGGACACAGATTCGGCCTACATGGCCGTCTCCAACGCCGATTGGGAGTCCCTGGTGAAACCCGAGTTACGGGAACAATATGAAGCGGATCGGGACCTGTGGCTACCTCGACGCGACCACTACACCTACGACAAGCGGACGCCGGGTCTGTTTAAACTCGAGTGGAGTGGAGATGCCATGATCGCCCTGTCGTCCAAGACCTACTATTGTTACGGAGGAGATGGAAACAACAAGTTTAGTTGTAAAGGCGTCAACCGACGTGACCCTGCCATCGACAAAGCTCTCTACCTGGACGTATTGCAGAGCCAGGCCAGTGCCAGTGGGACCAACCGAGGATTCCGGATGGTGGACCACCAGATGCGGACCTATATCCAGCAACGAGACGCCTTTACTTTCTTTTATCCGAAACGGAAAGTATTGGCCGACGGTGTGAGCACTACCTACTTGGACTTGTAAAATGTGGAACACTAATAACTGTGGAGTCACGAGTTATAAAAACTGTAAAAGTCAGGATGGCCGAGGGGTCTAAGGCGCCGGTATTAAGTGCCGGTGGGGTGATACCCTGCGTAGGTTCAAATCCTACTCCTGACAAAACTTTTATGTACCTTAATCACTACTATTCTATGTGTGTACATACCCCTACTATTTGTACCCTGTATTCTATATTTGTATATATCCTTGCTTGTTGACTTAAATAAAAAAAAGAAAGTCAAAACCCATCATTGTGTTTTTTCATCATCATTTTCATTGTCCCATTGGACATTGGACCGTCTGACCTGGAGGTCACCCTTTGACCTTTTGACCCGCGTCCGCGCGCGCGCGCGCACACTACCGGGAATGACGCGCACTTCCGGAGAACGCGCGCGCGCGCTGCGGCCGGGGCGGGGCGGGGCGGGAAAAGGTGCCGGAGGTTGAACATACGGATGTGTAAGGGGAAACATTAGGAACTCTTCTATGTTTGGAGGTAATTTCAGTGAAAAACCCGGAAGTGACGTCACAACCCCACGTGACCTGCGCAACAGAATGGATACGACACCCTAGTGTAACTCCCTCACCTAGGCTTCACATGGATACCTCACTAGCTTCAATAAACTTTCATACCCTTCGGCCACCGCGTATGCGCAGAATGACGCTATTTCAAATCCGCTAGTCCAGGCAGATGCCCCTTCACCTAAGCTTCACTTTGATACCTCACTCGATCTCATTGCACCAGTAGTAACTCCCCTAGCTCCCAACACGGCTATTTCCATACCCTTGGGCCACCGCGCATGCGCAGAATGACGCTATTTCAAATCCGCTAGTCCAGTCTATCAGATGCTCCTTCACGTCACCTTCACTTTGATACCTCCCTCGACCCCATTGGACCATTATTGGCTTCGCTAGCTCCAAAACGGCTATTTTCATACCCTCGGGCCACCGCGCATGCGCAGAATGCTGATAGTTCAACCCACACCAGTCCATCAGATGGCCCTTCATCTCACCTTCACATTGATACCTCACTCGGCTCCATCGGGCCACTAGGGGCGCCCCTAACGCCAAAAAGGCTATTTTTAAGATAAACATCAAAATCTGGTGTACGAAGATTTTTTTTATTTTAGAGGTAGTGGGTCGAGTGAGGTATCATATTGAAGCTGACGTGAAATGCTTCACACTGATACCTCACTCGACCCCATTGCACCACTAGGGGCGCCTCTAACCCAAAAAAGGATATTTTGAAGATTACGCATGCGCAGAATGCTGATAGTTCAACCCACACCCAGTCTATCAGATGCGCCTTCACGTCACCTTCAATTTGATACCTCACTCGACCCCATTGGACCATTAGGGACGCCTCTAACCTCAAAAAGGCTATTTTGATGTTTTGATATTTTTCATATTATCTTCGCGCATGCGCAGAATTACCCTAATTCAAGCCCACACCCAGTCTATCAGATGCTCCTTCACGTCACCTTCAATTTAATACCTCACTCGACCCGATTGGTGCAATAGGGACGTCTCTAACCTCAAAAAGGCTATTTTTGATCTCTTGATCTTTTTGATCTCAATCTTCAATCTTCAAAATACCCTTTTTTTGGGTTAGAGGCGCCCCTAGTGGTCCAATGCGGTCGAGTGAGGTATCAATCTGAAGCATTTCACGTCCGCTTCAATTTGATACCTCACTCGACCCACTACCTCCAAAATAAAAATAATCCTCGTACACCAGGTTTTGCTATCGTTCTTCAAAATAGCCTTTTTGGTGTTAGGGGCGCCCCTAGTGGTCCAATGGGGTCGAGTGAGGTATCAATGTGAAGCATTTCACGTCAGCTTCAATATGATACCTCACTCGACCCTCTACCTCAAAATAAAATTTTTGTTTACAGTTCAAAACAACTTTCCCATCCGAAGGACGGGTTTTACTTCACATTTTTTTGTTTTGTTTTGAAAATTTTTTTTTTGAAATGTACAAACTTTTACGTGAAGACAATATTCTTTATATATGTGTACTTCCTATTTCCCGCAGGAATTTATGGAATATCAATTCTTTCCGCAATGAACTTACAATTTTACTGGCAATGAAATTCTCCGTGTCAATTTGAGGTGGATATGAAAACGTACTGACTCACACGTGCAATGGCAACAATTCGCTACAGTGTAATGAAATGTGTTCATTTTTTAGGCGCCCGTGGTTTTATTAATATGCACACACATATGCTTTTCTAATATTTCATTGGCTGAACCGCGAGGCGGGGGAAAAAATATTAAACTAATTTCGTCTCGCGCGGAGTGTGTACGGTGAACGCAAGCCAAAGAGCTCAGCATGTTATTTTGACTCGATTCATACGCTCGACTCTTCAAAATGGACTTGAAGAAGACGTTATGCGGGAACTGAAATCAATTTCTTGAAACTTTTGCTCACCGTGTGCGCTGAAACAACAACAACAGAGCTGACAGACAATTGAGGCCGTTAGCTCAGCTGATATCTCTCGTGTGCGCCGGTTTATATACCGAAGGAGATATGTGAATTTCGATTAGCATACAAATGCATGGTGTGTTATATCCCACCTAGGAAAAAAACAGCCACAGATATGCATTATACATCCGGGAGTATGGGAGATATGGTATACATCTGGACTAAACTTCTTTTATCAGGTAAGCTAGTACTATACTTGCGTTGAATCGCAACATCATGACATAGTGACCAAACCATAACAGTTGACAGCTGTAAAAATAGATACCGTGGCATAAATTAGTTGTGTGTCCCAACTAATCTATTGAGAACGTTTTGTTTGATTTTTTGAGAAATATATATTGTTGTGTTCTGAAACTTATGTCACTGGTAAAATGCAATTACTATAGTATTCATTCAAAATATTAGCAAACAACATTCTGTAGAACTATCTGTTTGAAACATTTTCTGTTTTGGGTGTCATTCTCTGGGTTAAATATTGGCGTCAGCCATTGTTGATTTGGATCAGTTCAATACTCGTAGGTTTGATAGGCATTCTTTTCCATTCATGGAATTTTTACAGTTCCACAGTGTCACAAAACAACAATAATGCCATGATGTCACAATAAGACGTTACAAAGACAATTTCTGCTGTATACAATGGTATAAGGCACCTGTATACAATGGTATAAGGCACCTGTATACCATGGTATAAGGCACATGTATACAATGGTCAGATGTACCTGTATATGCCCGAGTACATCAATTAATAGTCTGGACTCCTACGAGAATAAAAATAAAATATTATAAGGATTAGCCTGGGTTATGATTACCCAACAAGGCCTACCGCCGCTGTAAAAATAGTCAAATAAAAGGATAACTCTTGGTTCCCTAATGAAATAAGGGGGCAAAACTCTGCAGTGACAAACGGTGTTTTCAACGAAATGATTTCCTACGAAACTTATAGATTAGCTTTAGACTGCTCTGCATGCAGTCCGCGCTTTTGTAGCGTTGTCTAGTATTAAAAATACGCAGCGAGTAGAGCTGTTCTTATACAGCGCGTGACTTTGGAAAAACGGTATGGCTTGTGTTTTTTCATCGTCAATAAAGGCTGTGTTTTGTTAATTTTTCTATAGTTCTCATGAACGAAACGAACTGCAATTTTCAGGGTATTCGTATCGAATAATATGGGATCGACTTGCTCTATTTTTAACGAAGAAAATTAATTATTTTTTAATGGGTGGAGTTTTCTGTATTTTCGTGACGGCTCGAAAACCCACTAAAAATTAAAAATTATGACGTAAACAAGGGACTATACGGCTGAAATTTTTAATACGAGTGCTTGATTTATGTGAAATGAATTCGAACTAAAATTCTACGGGGACTAATGCTGATTGTAAAATGATACACCTTTTATAAAATTCCAAGAAACACACGCCAAAATGTTTTTTAAGTTTCTGCATGAACGATTTCGCCGAGGTCCGCGTGAAGTACATATATACTGCCTCCCCCTGCCAATGCTCTATCACAAAATATTTTTCAACCCGACAAAGACAGAGAGCGAAAAAATGAGCGGCAGTGCACGGAAACATATCTCCAGGCGACAAAGAGCGGAAATGTTGAAAGCGGTCAAAGTATTTTGGGCACGAGAATTGGGAAGCTGGGTAGAAGCATTGAGGATGGGTGATGGAATACTCCAACAGACCAGGCGGGAACGAAGGATGTCCCAGAATGTAAGAACCGTGTTGGCAGAGGCGCATTCCACGATGAATGAGTCCAATTGGTTTGAAACACTCAGCCAGGTGATGGGGGAAGCGGTCAACCCCACCCCTCTTGCTCCGGCGGCGTTAACAACACCCTTAGCCAAAACGCCGTCACCGCCACCCAAGTTACAGGAGGAAGGGGGGGAGGGAGAGAAACCGTTTCCCCTTGAGGATATTCCAGTCAACCTACCCTTGCCACCACCACCACCATCGACGAACACCATAGCGGCGGCTAATTTTCTTAACAACTTATCCAATTTTGAGGATGTAGATATTGTGTATGTAGGTACGCGGACCCCGTATGGATATTTCCCGGCCGTGACAGGTGGACAGATGGGATGTAAGCTACTCCCCGTGAAACAAACACGTTAAAATAATCAACTGCCCTTTTGAGGGCACGTGAAACCAACACGTAAAAATATAAATTTCTCCGAAAGAGAACTTCTAAATAATAGCACATGAATTTGAAAGCACAGATTGTCCCTCATTTTCCTCTCTCTGTTTTTTTTTTAAAACTGCATTCATCCAAATAAACAATCCCTGGCCAAATATCAAATGTCCTTATGAGGACAAATCTCTCTATATACACAGGATTTATTTTGTTTTTTCCCCATTCATTAATTAATTAATTTAATATGACAGTGCAAGGGTATAATGGACTTTATATTACACAGTGCCAAGATAACGATCCCGGTATGCAAGGGGAATTTATTTTGATAAGAGTGGGGCATTTATTTTGAACGAACACAGGGGTGTGATTCTCGTGTTAAATTATTTTGTGCTTTGCTAGAAGTTCACCCTTTCGGAACAGCTGGGTGGTTTTTAAAAAAACCGTTGGAATATATGTAATATAGCCATATTACATCGTTGTTGACAAGATCTGTTGTCTTCTTGTCTGAGCGCACACAGGACACGTCAAAGGAAGCAATTGACAAACTATCGGTTTATTCGCCTCTGCACACGATGGTATCTTAGCGTGGTGATTGATGCAGCTTTCACACATTCCCTGGTGTCCACAAGGAAATATAGCGAACTTCGAAAATGCATTCGCGCATTCTACACAATGGATATACAAATCTCTTTGCCGTTCTGTGGTCCGTCCGACTGTTGTTAATGTCCATACATAATTGATTTCGTCTTGGATTTGTTTTTCTGGGTTTATTTTCCTGTCTCTTAGCCTCTTTGTTCTCACATCTTTTCTGTTTTTCCTGTCTTGATGTGGTCTATTTCTCCTCAATCTGGTATCTTTTCTCTTTTCTCCGGCGTCTGGCCTCAGCCTTCTTAAATTTTTTTCTTTTGTTGTTGTTGTTCTTGTCCGGAATCATAGGAAAATTGTAACATCTCGTCTATATCATCAATTTCATCTGGTGCTTGTTGTTGCTCGTCTCCGGAATGATAGGAGGCATTTGAATCGGTTCCATCTTCTGTCGTCTCTGGTTCTGGGGGTTTTAACATGGTTTGTAACATCTCGTCTATATCATCAAAACTTTGGTATACATCTGGAGTAACATCCGGTGTGGTTGTTGTCAAGGCGAAGAAATTATCCAGCGGCGATGTTTCTGGAGGATGTTCACAATGAGTTGGTGCAGGGTAGTTCTGGGGTTCAGGTAAAGGTGAGAATAAGTGGTTGATTATAGCATCTAATCGGGATTCATCGCGTACCAAATTCATGATACTGTTGAGGCGTTGTACTTGATTATAATGATTTGTGAACAAATCTGATGTGTTGTCAATATCCATGAGTTGAGCCAAGGGTAAATCCATGACTGGGCACTCAGATTAATTGTGAATAATTAAAAAAATGTGGTATTTATAGTGTAAGACACGCTTGGCGGCCATCTTGTACCCACCTCCCACATGGCGGCCATCTTGTCCCACCTCCCACATGGCGGCCATCTTGTACCCACCTCCCACATGGCGGCCATCTTGTCCCACCTCCCACATGGCGGCCATCTTGTACCCACCTCCCACAGACCACTAAAAGTATAAATACGTGTATATTGTGACATTTATTCACCCATACAATCATGAATTCAACAAGACGTGCGCTGTTTACACAACACCCCGCTAGGGACGCGAGCAATGCTGCTACAGAACACAGAGAGCTGGTTAGCGTTCAGGAAAATGATGGAAT
>JAVTVY010037730.1:0-16641 GCA_036873755.1 Hanleya hanleyi
CAGATTTGGTATAATACAGCACAGATTTGGTATAATACAGGATAGATACTGTATAATACAGGGCAGATTTGGTATAATACAGGATATATATGGTATAATAGAGAACAAATATGGTACAATACAGGACAGATTTGGTATAATACAGGACAGATATTGTATAACATAGGACAGGTATGGTATAATACAGGACATATATGGTATAATGCAGGACAGATGTGGTATAACACAACAAAGATGCGGTATAATGTGTGACAGATATGGATGGTCCATCTCTACACCAAATACCTTCCTTCACTGCCCAAAAATGCCCACTTTCGCTACTACTCCTACTGATGACGTCACCGATGACGCTAGTTCGGCAACAATGTTGCGGCATCGATATACAGAGCTTGAACCCAAAAAAGGGGATTGTAAATTAACCTGGGAAGGATGGGCAGTTCCATTTGGACCAATCAGCGGTCGAGAAAAAGAGCCAATGAGCGATCGATAAAAAAACCAATGGACGGGTACTAGAATTTCGCTCACGGCTGCGCCTACATTCGGGCACTAGAATGCTTTCGCCTACGTCCGCGCCTACATCCGGGTACTTCTATGTAGGTGTATAAAAGTGGGAATATTTAGGGCATTGCTGCATTCATTGATTTTATCGATGCCGCAACATTGTTGCCGAACCTTGCCGAAAGGGAGACCTTGGACCTTTTGACCTGGATGTGACCTTTGACCTTTTGACCCGACATTCATCCGCGCACTGCCGGTGATGACGCGCGCGCGCGCGTGCGGCCGGAGAACCCGCGCGCGCGCGCTGCGGCCGGGGCGGGCCGGCCCGGGCCGGGCCGGGAAAAACCCCTCAGCCAGGTCAGTACATGCATTCCTATCATGTTCCCAGGTCACACCCCATTCACACAGACCCTCATGCATACCCGGATGCAGGCGCAGACGTCAGCGAAATTCTGGCGGGAAAAACCCCCACAGACCGGTCAGTACATGTCCTATCATACGCCCCATTCACCCAAACCGGAAGTGACGTCATACCCCTAATTTTACATGCACCCATCCATGACTGGATGCCCCTCCACGAATGCTTCACTTTGATACCTCACTCGACTCCATCGGACCATTCACCTAGACCGCAAAAACGTCTATTTCCACACCCGTTTCCCACAATTCCCTGTCCGCGCATGCGCAGAATGTGGACAACGGCCGAGACACTACTCCCGGCGGTTGCTCCTTCACATAGGCTTCACATGGATACCGTACTCGACTCCATCGGCCCATTAGTGGCTCGCCTAGACCGCAACACGTCTATTTCCATACACTTTCTCTACTGCGCATGCGCAGAATGACGTCTATTCCACGTCACACCCAGCCCGTTGGAGACTCCCTCACGACTGCTTTACATTGATACCTCACTTGATCCCATCGGCCCACTAGCGGCCCACCTAAACCCCAACACGTCTATTTCTATACTACGGCCAGACTGCGCATGCGCAGACTATTGACAACGAACGACACACTAGCCCAGACGGATGCTCCCTCACGACAGCTTCAAAATAAGACCTCATACGACACCATAGGATCATTAGGGGCTCACCTAAACCCTAACACGTCTATTTCCACACCCTTTTCCCAGAATTCCCTGTCAGACTGTGGACAACGGCCGAGACACTAGTGCAATCGGATGCCCCCTCACCTAGGCTTCACAGGGATACCTCACTCAACTCCATCGGCTCATTAGTGCTCACCCAGATCCCAAAAGTCTATTTTCATACCCTTTGTCTATTGCGCATGCGCAGAATGACGATATTTCGAGCCCACATCCACCCAGTGGGATGCCCCCTCACATAGGCTTCACATTGATACCTCACTCGACCCCATCGGTCCATTAGTGGCCGCCCTAGACCCCAAAACGTCTATTTCCATACCCTTGGTCTACCGCGCATGCGCAGAATGACGATATTTCAACCCCACACCCACCCCATCAGATGCCCCTTCACGAATGCTTCACATTGATACCTCATACAACCCAATCGGTACACTAGGGACCCCTCTCGCCCCTGAAGATTGCCGGAGAATGCCGGAGAATTTGATCACCACGACATTGTGGGAAAACCCCACTGAGACTACTTTCTGTCCGCGGAGGAATACAAAGGTTACAGGTTGCCGGAACTACTTTTGACCTCCACGTGACCTTGAGCTGGTGGCGCCCCAGAGGTGAAAGGCGATGGGGCGTGCCCTATACCTTTAACCTGGAAAAAAGGGTCAAATGCCCTTAAATGCGCTTTTCTACTACGAAATGTGAGTCGAAATCCCGGCTCCCTACTACTGCCGTATATACAGCACCGAACGAGAACCTCTGATCGACAGCCTCACTGTTCCTGCTAAGCAGCATTGGTTAATCGGCACGACACAAAGTCGTATAAGCGTACAAATAATAACACTGGCTATCAGTATATATTAATTGAATGACCACGCTGCAAATGAATGTCATAGATACGATGAATAATAATTAGCACGACCAAGACAGCCGTAATGGTTCTGAACTAAAACTGAACAAAAACTTTCAACGTTCACAGAACAGTAAATCCACAGAATACAAGCATACAGTTGGACGACCCGTTCACGAGACCACAGTATAACAATCAAAACCAAAATCAACACAAGACGGAGCGATTCAAAATACATACGAACAGATCGACAATTCTAGTTAATCCGGAAGGAAAAAGCAAACTTGTAGTTACACTGGGACTGCCTTGGGATAGTTCTGTGAACGCTAGTACGCCGATTCAGGAATGGGATGGGAATTATATCCTGTTCCCTTATATCAGGTTAACCTGAAGAATGAGTTGGTCACTGGTCCAGTAACAGTGGAGACTGTTAACATAGTCGAGAATAAAGCGCTTGGTCGGCGTCGGGCCTCACCGACGGAGTTCTGAATAAAGACTTGCATTCAACTAATGTTTTCCCAGTTTGGCCTGTTTCTTCTATCTAACGGTCACAAAGTTCATCACTTTGCATCAGATGACTTGATAGGACTATTACACCATTGCTTTTACATATTTGTATCTAATACCGCTCAAACAGTTGCTAGGGGCCATGTGGGCATGCTATCCAAGATGTCTACACGAACAGCTACAATAAAAGTTTGGCTAAGATACAAATCATTGTTGGAATCATTTTTGGTTCTTGTGATCTTTAGATATGCTGTCAGAATATAAGTCTGTGGGGTCATATGACTTCTTGTCAGTACGCCTGCATCTTTTTCCTTCACCTTTAAATGTTGCGTGTAATCGCAGATCTTACGGGTGGCTCACGACATCCCGATAGCAGATCAAATGAGCACCAGAGAGTTCCAGGCACGAGTTATGCAAGATCTATGGCGTTACGTTTCGTAACTTGTGTCTAATTCCGCTTAACCCGGGGCTAGAGGACGTATTGATCAACCCTTGTACTTCAAGATCCTCATGGTGTTCATATGAACAATCACAAAGCGTGACCGAGATACATCATTCTCTAGATGACGACTTTGCAACGATTATTATGGATTAAGAATACTGATCAATCAGCGATACGGATTTTATATTTTTGAAACATCATGATGTCTTGTAGGCATCATTGAACACTGTTGACCGCTTCTCTCTTGCAGGAAACTAGCACATGTTTATGTATACTATGATTGTTCTTTTGAATTTGGTGCTAATACTGTTATATGGAATATGGAATAGGTCTTTGGATTATGGACGCGGATATTCTTCAATGGACGACAGCTGATTGATCAATGACGGACTAGACGCTTGTAATGCAACATTTTCACTGGCCCAAACTGCACAAGGATGTGGTGGACTACTTTAAGTTTGATGGATTGTGTTCGTCTCCTACCCAGGACAGTTTCGATATAAATATCTGCTGACGATCACGAATGTGACCTTTGAAATCAATAACCGCAAAGGCAGTTTTCACTCGATATGGCCAAGCAAATTCAACCTGACCAGGTCATGCACGAGTTCGGCACCAGATAACTAAAATCTACAGCCCATCATCCACATAGCTCTTACGAACGATATGACCAGGCTATGAAGAACACGCTGAAATATTTCGGGTACCCTGACAGTGGGGACAAAAGTATATCGTTCTATTTTCTACAAGGGACATGTCCAATGAGTCAACACCGCCGTGTTTTGCTTGAGCCCATTGAGCTAGTCTATGGACCTGAGCCCATTTGAGCTAGTCTATGGACAAGAGGTCCTTTAAGCCTGATTTGACACCAAGGGTTTAGTCCTGGAGAAAAAGTGTTGGTCTTGTTACCTTTACAAGGATAGCCATTGACAGATAAGTTGAGTGAACATTATCGTGTAAAGAAGAAACTTTCCAAAGTCAACTATGTAGTTAGCACTCCCGATATGAGGATACCTCAGAGGGTATGTCACGTTAACATGCTCAAGAAATAGCATGAACGTGACCCACTTCTATATGTTGGGATGGTTAATGTAATTAATCTGAGAAAGTGACTCAACATTACTGAAGAACTTGACAGTGCAGACTTGGGAGTCTCACATGCAACCATTGGTTGCAAAACTGTCACTCAAGAGAACCTCGATTGTAGATTGGATCATTAGCCTGAACAGCAGAGAGCCATCTTAGCTTTCTAAGGGCATTTCACGTTTCACTTAACACTACCCTTAGATTTTCGCTGTGATTCGGCATGTATTTCACACGGCGCCATCTATCTAGAGGGAGATAATCCAGTTCGAAAGTTGTTCCCAAAGCATGAGGTCAAATGTTGGCCCCATTTAAACGAGCCAATGAAATTATCTGTATTCAAATATTTCTCACACATGCAAACATGTCAGTTTCACGAGGCGCAAGACTGGGGGAGTCTACGCGAGACCAAAACGAAGTTGTGCAAATTAGCTATTTTATTTCTCACTCTAGTGGAGCATGCTTCTTTGTTTATCTTAAGAAACAAACGGCCTAACATATTTGAAAACAAAATAAAATCGGCGGCAGACCACAGGAAAATGATATGCTTTTTATTTTGTGATGGGGGCACTTCGAGGCCCACCATGGGATCATTTCAATCGATCGCTTTCTGGAGGTGTGTCTTCGTTGTATGAATGTGATTGCACCGATGTCAGATGTAACGGGACCAGTCGGATGTGACCATTTGGGAAACGCCCTATTACACTCAGATAGCACCAGTTACCGCATGGCTACGAGCAGAAGTTTCTACGTATGATCGTGCCATGCGTTCGGATGATGCAGAGAGCAGATATTAAGGATTTGCTCATGTTCTGACAAACCAAGTTGTACCCCGGCCTCCTGCTGTTCATGATTTGGCTGTAGATGAAGCTCAGCCTGTTAAACCACAACATTCCAGGGGTAATCCTGAAAAGTTAGCTCATCTACGAGAAGAACTTAACTCAGGGTCCGTGCACTTATGTTGGCCTGAAATTTGAGACATTTTAAGGCAACGTTTTACAAAATTTGAAGACTTATTATGCTGAACATTGCTTTGTTCAAAGTCTCACCTTATGTTTTGTCTCATCATTTATTGTTTTGCCTATTTGTTTTTAAACATCCTGAGTTGCTGGCGCATTAAACCGAATTAAAGATATAGTTAGTTTATCACACTGTCGAACTGGCAATGCAACAGAACTACGCACAGAAAGTTACATATCGATCAGTGTCACAAATCAATCATCGAGAAATAAACAAAATTCAGGCATTGTAAGACTTGGTAGGGCTCTTCGTCGAATAAAACCTCCAAACGAACTCAACAGTGCATTTCTATTGTGCAACTTCCCATTGATTCACCTCCAAGAAACCTTCCAGTAATGCTAAAGAAACACACTGTGAAGGTGTCCGATTCTACAAACATCACAACATTACCGTCCCCAAATATCAGATGGGGGAGTCTGGATTTCTAGTCTATTTCCGTCAAATTGGAAGTTCTTGAACTGTCAGTCCGGCTAGACTACCGAATTTTCTTTATCGGAGCATAGCCGTATGGTAAATATTTCCTGCAAATGATTCATCATTATCAATTTCCTACCCGAGTGTTTTCTCTCTAGCTGGTTGAATGATTTTACGAGACTTTTTAAAGATGATAAAAATATGTTTCGGTGTTTTAAGGTCATTAAGAACCTTATTTTTCATAACATCTTTTAAGGTAGCGTGTACACTGTTAACTACATGCTAGAGCATGATATTATAGAGCCAAACCAGAGTAGCTGGAGCTCACGTATTGTATTCATACTTATATCGATGGTTCGCGAAGTTTCTTTATAAATTACTGTAAGATAATTACTGTGGCACGCACAGATTACAATTCCTAGAATCGAAGACTGATTTGATAGGGTTGGTCAGGCTTCTATGTGACCAAGATTGCTAAAAGGGTACTGGCAGATACTTTCATATGACAAGGCAAAATAAATATCTGCGCTTGTCATGCCCGATGGTTTATACCAGTGCAAGGGCATGCCTTTTGGGATGAAATATGTTCTCGTCTGTTTTCTACAGTTAATTTAACCAAACCGGAGCATTGTGTTGCATACATTGATGATGTTGGTCACTGGTTGGAGAGCAGCTATTTGACAGACTTGCCAACGCAAATCTCGTGATAAATCTGCAGAAAAGTGAGTTTGCTCAGGCCAGGTCACTTATCTGGTTCATGTGGTGGGTGCAATTTCCCCCCCCCCCCCCCCACGATATATTTTTTTCTGGTACTTAAACATTTCAATCCAGTTGTTCAGAATTTTTAAAACAGCATGGTACACCTTTCAACCCCTCACTTGGAAGTTATCGACATGTGGACAATTTCTAATTTTGGTCTCATTTAGAAGTTATCAATGTGTGAATATTTAAACTTGGTAATGAAGGAAATGAGGTACTTATAAGGTTCAAAAGTCCTTTCAAATGTAAAATGCATCTTTAAAACTGTCCGAGATAAAATCTAGGAGTTATTAGCGGTCTAAAAAGGAATAGTATATATGGTAATCTAATAATTCAATCCCGCTGTCACTTCCAATTTTAGAGACAAAATTGCTGTTGTAATAAATTTAATCACTCGCTAAAATCATTGAAATAACAAGGAAATGATGGATTATCTCTATGATTTTAAACCGTTTAATCAACTTCTTTTTCTAATAAATTTGATCACCCCAAGATTTCATGGTGGGAAATTTCTTTCTGTGATTGAAGCATTAGAGGGAGTACCATAAGGCAAAGTATATATCTAACATGGAAAACTCCTCAGCCCCAGCAGCACTAATTGTTTGTTTGGCATAACATGATCAAGCAGGAAAGGTCACAGAGACTCAATTCTATTGAAACTTATTTTGATGATTGTTTTAACAGATTATCCCAGAGAAATCAATTTGGTATAAAGTTTGCATGATCGGAGGGATACACCATTGGAGGGATTAATACAATGCTGAGATTCAGTGGTTTCGTGAAGGTAGGGCAAGGTACTAGACTTCTCGTTCTCTCTAGCATAAGGCAAAACTAAGTGATAAATATGAACGTGTGTGCCAAAGAACAAGCTGTAGTAAATAATAATAATAACCTTTATTTTAACTAAATTATGATGATAGGAAACTATATAATAGCAACAGATCAAGTATAAAGAGTAAACAGAATGTGTTCACTATTCTTGGGCTTCTTGTTGAGGTTGGGTCTAACCATGGAGTTAAAAAAGAGAAGGAGCCACAACTCCGTCAGATCAAAGTGTACTATGTGCGTGACCGCGACAGTGGGATCCCACCGGATTAGCCAAGGGATTAAGACAGGGCTCGGTCTTGCTCAGCAACTATCGGTTTTACGCGCATGCGCCGTAGTAAAATTATCGCGACCACTTAAAGATTGTATTGTGAATGCGAATTGATACTCAACCTCCCGCTGTTGGTAATATCATCAAGGCTGGTGGCATTACACAACAGAACAGATCATTTATTCAGCAGGCAGTATGTTAACTCTGATCATGATGGTAAATGTTCTGTTATAATTATTTCAATGAGGCCTTTTGTTTTTTATTTGTTGGTTCACGGATCCGCCGACTCACTTTTTCCGAAAAGTGGAAAAAAAAAAAATCACGATTTTGTCCTTTTTTTTTTCCGCCGACGTACAAATTTGCTACTGACCTTATTTTTATATCCTCTGGTAAAAAAAATTACAATTCTCTACAGGATGACTCAGTGGAAAGGCTGAGGTATACAAAAATATGTACTGTCGAAGAGTGAAACTTTAGACACGAGGTATCTGTAGACATCGCGCATCCATTTTGGACCTTTCAAGGGAGATAATTCTGCAAAGTTGTTGTGGCGCGCTGTCACAAAATGGCGGGATGGCGGGCGGTTGTTTTTACATCTGTGTCGTCGTAAAGGAAGGGGCGGATGTCAAGACTAGATCTTTTCAGCAATGTAACGAGCGGCAGCGATACGGTTGGGCACATCGTCTGCAAATGTATTACGTCGGCTGACACGCTTTCCTCCGTGAAGTCGTCAAAACATGAAGATGATGCCGTCTCTGAAATTATGTGACCTGTCTACTCCGATGTCAGTGTTGTGCTCGTTCTGGAGTAAATTCCTTCAAGTTATCCTATCTGACAAGGACACCAGACCCAGGCGAGCTGTTCCATTATGATGAAACTTTGGCGAAGAGAAGAGATGCCCTCCCGAATGAAAGGTCACGATCTTCATACATTCGCTTTTCCTAACCCCAATATAGGGGGCCTAGATTTCGTGATTTAAGGGCCATGGGTGGTAGCATGTTGTTGATGCCGAATCTTATATGTATTTTTCACAGCCGAAAGGACGTCCATTTTTATAAATAAAATGTTCGAAACTTTTGTACAATTAGTCAATAGGAAAAGTACTGAGTACTTTTCAACTCTCAGTAAATACAGATATCTTGCAGATACAACAACATGCCCCCAATTATGACCCTTGGACCAATAATTATTTACAAGTTCAGAAACTGTGGTCAGTACTAAATACAACTTCACAAACTCTGGTCATCAAAAGTTTTCTTTTGAGAGGATGTTGAAAAAAGACAGCAAAACCAGAGGAGTCTTGTCTTGTCAAACCACTTTGAAGACATCAATGTCCTTTCTTTGAACATACCACAAAGTGCATATATTTTTTTTCTGTGGCTTCTACATGCTATTATACATGTACACCCATATTGTTAAAACTGTATTCGGCTGTATCGAAGTTATTACACTATGAGTGTAATTTTGTGTGTGTGTGTGGCAGTGTGTGTTTTTTTGTTTTTTTTCCCCCTCCTGTCGACCTGGTTTTTTCATCACTCAAATCCGTGAACCAACAAATAAAAAACAAAAGGCCTAAGGTAGATTTCGGAGGGGAATAAATATAGCAAAAATGCCATCTTGTTTTTAGAAATGGGGTCTGGATATATTTCATTTATTGGTAAATTTTAACGTCTTTCATTTCAAAAACCAATGTCCAAATCTGTCATATGTCAAAAATCCATTAAAAGATATTGCAATTTTACGACCATTTCGCGTATTTTGCGGCACATCAAACTTGTTAGGGCCTATCTAAAAATACCAGTATGATTCATTTCTTTTTTATCTGAAACAAGTATAATAAGTATGAGGAAATTATTGAATTATTAATTGTTTTGAATAAATATGGTAAAGATGTGTTAATGATTTCCTTCCTGTTCATAACTATAAAATTGTTCATAATATTGAACAGTTGAAAGTATAAACGTATTGAAATGACCACTGGATGTGTAAATATAGTGAAGAAATAAACTCGCCACGAACCCAGCCATACGTGGTTTCCAACATTGCATGTCCATATACTGTTTTATTTATATTTATTTTTTTAATTTACTTACTGTATTTAAACAGTTTACAAGGGCGTCTCAACTAGTAATTGGATGAACTGGGATATAGCTGTTCAAAATGAGACGTTGTAGGGGAATCGCTCAGGCATTTGTTGATTGGGGCCTGACGATTACTCGGGGATTATCCCACAGGAGGTATTGCTGATCAAGTGTCAATTAGCTAATAGCCTTAATATGGCACCTGAAGAGAAGAAAACGTCAAACTAGCATTCACATAAACCAATTTTTTCGTTTTCCTGTTCATTGCTCCTTAATATGGTAACTGGTGGCTTGGAAAAATCTGTTCTCCATTATATGCAGATTCATTTCAGGAGCAGACCATGGTGTAGTGGACAGGAAACTCGCCTTGTATGCCGGGGTCCCGTTTGAATCACAGTCAGACAATTTTAATAAAATAGTCTTTTGACATGATCAAATTGTCACTGGGCACAGCTGATTGGCCTATTGAGTCGCTATCATTGTGATTCTGCCTGGAGAGTGGCAAATTATTTAACCTGGAGGTCACAGTGGCTAATCATCAGCAACTGAGGTCATCAAATGTCATAAACCATATAAAAAGTAAAATATTTAATTAAAAAGAAAAAAAATAGCTCAATGGGCTCCAATACCCCTTGGCTATCAGTTATTGTCCATACGCAGCAATCATGCATTGCATAAGATGTATTTTTAAAACTTTGACATCATGTAGGTTAATGATGAACTGTTTGACTCGAGACAGGACATTGTCCCTGGCGGTCGCCTGACTGACCTGTTTTGCTGTTACAGGTAACCGTCAACAGTCATCTTGGGTTAGAGGTGTAATTTTGAAGAAACTCAGTCCTGTCACCTATCAGGTTGAAGTTGGTGAGAACCTTGTTTGGAAAAGACATATTGACCAGCTTATCGACTTGTCTGAGAGTCGATTAAGTTCTGATTTCCGAAAAATCACGGATGTTCCCCGCAACCTTGATGTCCAGGGATCCTTTCCGATAACGCGAGCACCAATTGTGCCTGATGTTCCCGTTAGCATACCAATGACAGTGCCACAGAGTCCTAAACAAGGAGACACTGAACGTCAGAACTCCAAGACTGACTCTAACGTAGTAACTGAGTGTGAAAGTGTTCCTATCGCACCGAGATACCCAGTTCGTACGCGACATCCTCCAAAGCGACTTATAGATGAAGCGTAAATCTGTGAAACTACTGTGTGACGGTGTCTGAAAACTAAAGACTGGATATTGTGCTATAATATGTTTATCATGAAAATCTCAGAGAGATCATTTTATTTAGAAGTACAAATAATTTCTAGGTGTTTTGAACTTTAAAAGGTTAGCTCACAATCTGAACACACGTGTGGTTTCTCTAGGTGTTTGAACTTTAAAGGTTAGCTCACAATCTGAACACACGTGTGGTTTCTCTATATTGTTTTTTAGAGAGGGAAAAGTGTTATATAGTTGATCATGTTGAAGATCCGTTCCCGGTCCTCGTTACGGTTTCATGTAATACGTTGTATCTGTGGCGAGCAGTCTTCCTGAGTTACGAATAAATCGATGTTGTTTTATACCGAAGTTTGTCCTCTCCGTTTGGCCTAAAGACACAACAGTTAACACAAATGTGATCTAGTAGGGTTGACTGCAGTTCTCTCATTTTAGAAATACATAGGAAGTTGAGCTAGGTCAGCTTTTCGCCAAGGCCTTAATTGAAGAGAATAATTTTGTGCTGAGGTTCTGGTAGAGCATGATCAAATTCTTAGCTCTAAATATAGCTCATAATCAAATCAAGTAATTTGACCGTAGGAATATAGATCAAGGTCAGTCATCTTCAACAATTTTCTGGCCTATTCTAACTTACTTGCATATGGAACATGAATTCGGAGATATCAAGACTAAAGATATCAGGATTTAAGATATTCGGAATTGACCTTTAAAAAATAGATCACGGTCAGTGACTCCAGGTCCCGGCATATGTGGTATAAATTTGGGAAACGTAGATATAATCCTTGATGAAATATTGTACTAAATAGAATCTGACCTGGATAAAATAGGTCCACGTCAGTCGTCTTCAGCACACCTCTGGACCATCGCCAGATGTATACATAGTATTAATTTGGAAAGCCTATCTATATTTCTTCATGTTACATCATAATAAACAGTATTAGGACCTTGACAAAATACTAAATAGGTCAAGGTGGGTCATCTTCAGCACACCTCTGGGACATCGCAGTGATAGGCTTCTATTTAATCACAACATTGCATATGTAAAATGAATTTGGAGACTCTAGCTTTAGTCCTTCAAAAAGTAGAGCAAATACTAGAATTTGACATGAATTTGGAGACCCTAGATCTAATACCTGAATTTGACCTTGATAAAATAGGTCAAGGTCAGTCTTTTTCAATAGGTTTCTGACCCTTCACCAGATGCATACATGGTATGAATTAACAATGCTTGGCTATAATCCTTCTTGAATTATCGTGTCCACAATGAAGATAGACTCTAGGACAGACAGACGATGCCGACAATGAAAATACCAGGCCTTGCTTTTCGTCGAAATTCACGGGTATCCAAACGGATACCCGCAATTTCAGTTTACGGGTATCTACCAGTATCCACTGAAGTGACGAAAAATTGAAGTGTGGAGATTAAAGTGGAATAAACATTTATGTACTCTTTTCATGTTTACTGTTGTTAATAGGATAATTGATTCTCACATCATGTTGTTCCCCACCGCTGTGTAGCCATTCGATTCACTGAGCTGATATTTGACCGTTCAATCAACTGTCAATTTTACTGTGATAGGATGAGTGGATAAACTTTCTCTTGAGCAACCACAATAACATGCAGCATGATTTATGAAATTGTGTCAAGGATTGTCTCCTTGAATTAATTTAATTTGGAGTCACTTGAAAATTTTCGATTTAAGGTTATGGACCTTGATTATATTCTCATTATGGACTAAAAAATAGTTCTGTCTCTCAATATGAATGTCACGGGTCACCAGCTCAGCTTCCGACTTCATTCATTACGAATGTTTATACTTAAGTGCTGCATATATAGTAATACCATCTTCATGACACCTAGCATATAACTTAAATATGTTGATGAATTGAACAAACACACAATATGAACTTAAAATTGAGTGATGTAAGTCAAGAAATTACGAACGATTCCAATGAACACACATTTAAGAAGTTCACCACAGCACTAATATAATGAGTTAATTTCGTGTTTTCGTCGTTCTGTATGAAGACAAAACCATCCTTTACATTATCTGGCCATCCGTTGTAAGCCTGTACAGATATTGTCTTTCCTTTCGACATTTTCAAGCAGATTGGAATCAAGCCCTCTCGTGTCCTCCATGTTTACCGTTTGTAAACATCGACCATAACACGATAGTTTCTGCAATTGCATTCTCCTATGCACGGTTGTTTGTGTAAATGCCCGTAGCTACAGATGATACGACGAAAATCGCCCAGTACAAGAGAATGCACGCAGCTGCCATAATTCGTCGCCCACTTAGACGTCGTAAAAATATTAACTTCCGCCATTTGTAAAGCCTGCGGTCGATGATTTCTAGGTAAACTATCGTTTATTAAAGCCGAATATGGTTTTTTTGATAGACAAAATTTTCCCCAGACATTATTTTACGGGTATCCAAACAGATTCCCGTGAAGCGAATGAACGGGTATCTCCACGAGTATCGGATACCCGGATACCCGTCGAAACGCAAGGCCTGAATACCCTCCAGGCAAAATGTGCCTGAGGGGTAAAAAATGAATGAACATATCCAGAACATGCAGAAGGCCCATCTACAATGTATACTTACTGTTGTGCGCAAGTTTCGTGATTTCCCTTGCAGTATTTTTTGAGATATGGCGAAGACAAAAAAAAGTAAACAGACAGACAGAGAGGGTAGAGACAGACAGACGCAAATGCCCATAACAAAACTCCTCAGCTCACATGAACTGAGAAGTAAAAAGAAGACTATTTTTTCCTGGAAAAGTCGATTTAATTCGAAGAATAATTCGCTTGCCAAGAACCCGAATGATGAACCTTACACATCATTAGAAATCACAGAATCTTTCAAAACATATAAAACAATCATTCATAGGTTGAGTAATTTAATTTTATCAAGCGAAATCTAAAGCGGTTTCATATATATTCATGAGACCCCGGGCTTGGAGCCATTAGTCTGCCTGCATTATGCAATACTACTGTCTCTGGTATCTCTAGAATTATTCTTACTTATTATTTATAATAAATGACTTACTGTAAAGATCAATATCTCCTTTCTCACATCATCCATTCATTCATTCATTCTTTAAACAATTACAAAAGCATGTTTAATCAAAACCTGATAAAAGCATCATCAATATATTGTCAAGAAGCAATACCTATCTCTTGCCTAAGCGGTATTACGTACAATCTTAACACGAACTAACCAACATTTTCATACAATTTTTCATGTCTCATTGTTAACTGAAATTGTGCTCCCGTAAGGTAACATTTAAAGTGATCGTAAACCCTCAAGTAAAGTTTCCATCAAATGAAAGACCATTGCAAACACTGTGGGAAAATATTTATTGTAATTTTTTACGATTTTATTACACAGAGTAAACTGCAAATAAAAGCATGGTATTCTATGGTGGTCTGTTGCAATCATATCTAGGTCAAGTGACGTCACACTGCCTTAATACATATATTTCAAACTGTGTATGCCCTTTCCAATGCTTGATTCAAGCTTAAGGTGTGTATATTTTGAGTTTTAACACAGACTCACTGTTCCAATGCGAATGTTACACCAAAATCGGGGAAATTAAATGCAAGATTCAAATTGACTTGACACTTATGAGTTACCATCTCCCAGATTTTGGTGAAACTTGCACATTGGAACATTGAGTCTGTGTTGAAACTCAAAGTATACACACTTTACGCTTGAATCAAGCATTGGAAAGTGGTAGATACTTCATGTTGGAAGCTATTGTCTGAGCCTTTGTGTCGCTGAGAAGGTTCAAGTCTAGACACATTGTTGTCCCCAGACTTGGCTATTGTATGCATTGTCTCGTGATTCTTACATGGAGTATGAACCTGGAAAGTGCATACACAGTTTGAAATATATGTATTAGGGCAGTGTGACGTCACTGGACCTAAATATGATTGCAACAGACCACCATAGAATACCATGCTTTATTTGCAGTTTACTCTGTGTAATAAAATCGTAAAAAATTACAATAAATATTTCCCCACACTGTTTGCAATGGTCTTTCATTTGATGGAAACTTTACTTGAGGGTTTACGATCACTTTAACATCTATTTACATGACTTATAAACATACATGTATTAATTTCTCTCGTAAATTACATGGTGAATGATCAGTTCAAATAGATAGATTTGAAATGTGTCATTTCCCGAGAAATTTCTCGAGGTGAAATGCAAAGGTTGCAATTTTCCAATTTTTGGTCATATTTTGATTGAGTGGATGGTAAAAGATGAATTGGTTTGGTTAGAAAATCAATAGTCAAGCTAGAGGAGAATGGAAAATTGGTGAAAAGTGGCCTATCCCGAATATGAGCATTGATCACCTATGTTCCTTGATTCTGGCACAGTTTTAAGTAAATTATGAAGTCCTCCAGGTCAGAATCTGGAATCCAAATGCATGGTGACCTGCCCACATCAATGGAATGGAAGATGTCTCCCTATGGAAGCATAACACTATATAATGATGTCACGCCAAGCTATCGGACACCACATGGCACGAATAATAATCAAATAGTAACAAGGTAGTGAGCCTTAATGACATCACTAATAGCACAGCACGGCGAAATCAAGTGAAGGTAATCATATAACTCGCTCTGACACCTAGAAGTGTTGAGCTGCTTATTTTTCAATTATTTAACCAACTTACAATCGACCAATGTGGAAAATATTTAGTGTATGTAAGAAGTTAATTATTTTTAAACTATTAACCCGTGTTTTATCAAATATTGAAAATCTTTTGCATTTCACCTTTAACTGCTTAACAGCTAATTCAATACATAACAGAATAACTCTTCAATAAGTCACTCCCCAAATAATATACCCCATCCCTTAATAATTCAATCCCCCAACAATATACCCTATCTCCCTCAATACACTTCATCCCCCAATAATATATCCCATCCCCCAATAATATATCCCATCCCCCAATAACATACCCCTGTCCCCCAATAATATTCAATTATCTAATGATCCAGTCTGCAAACTAGCAGTTAAATTTCCCTAATTTTAACTAAAGTTTTAAACATAAACAATATTCTGTACTTGAATCATCAGAGATCACTGTGATTTATCCATAATTGGATATGACCTTATTTGATCGATTTTGGTCACTCTTACAGGTGTTGTAGTCAATTTTACTGGAAAGAATCAAACTTCTAAGATAAATCTTATTTGACTTAACCAACACTGAGAACAATATTATGAATAGTCTCTCATATCCAGTAACAAAGCAGCTATTTCCACATGGAGATTACCCACATGAATGTACAGATTAGTGTACTATAACACAGTGCGGTAGCTAGTTCGACAAAGTCAGTCCATGACAGCGGGTATTTCACCACAGAAAGCAAGTAGTAGGTTCAATCTGTGTCATAATTTGACTGACTGTTTCATTTAGATCAAGTTTGGGTATGGGAATATAACAGTCTTCAGTTTATAGGACATTGGCCCAGAAAGATTTCAACTTTACTCTTTCACCCGGACAATCCACTGTACCTGGGAATTTCCAAGTTTCACATCAGATCGACCAATTATAACAC
>JAVTVY010037731.1:0-17056 GCA_036873755.1 Hanleya hanleyi
GAAATTTAAGGACAGCTTTCCGTCCAGTCTCCATGCACCGGAATCTTGGCGGAAACCTATGTCAGTTTCCGACCTGTTTTTGCGCAACCGGAAACAGGCTAGAAACTTGATAGCAGTTTCCGGTCCATTTCCGCTGGATTTGAAACAGAGCGGAAACTCGCGTTGGTATCCGAGCCGTTTCACAAGCAGGTCGGAAACTTCAATACCAGTTTCCAGTCCATTTCTGCTGCATTGGAAACAGAGCGGAAACTGACATCAGTTTCTGACCAGTTTCCGCTGGAGCGGAATCTGGGCGGAAATTTAACAACAGGTTTTTGTCCAGTTTCCATGTACCGGAATCTTGGCGGAAACCTAGGTCAGTTTCCGATCTGTTTCTGCTCAAGCGGAAACAGTCTATTTCCGCTGGATTGGAAACATGGGGGAAACTCGCGTTGGTTTCCGAGCTGTTTCTGCTCGAGCGGAAACAGGTCGAAACTTCAGTACCAGTTTTCAGTCCATTTCCGATGCATTGGAAACAGAGCGGAAACTAACATCAGTTTCCCACCCGTTTCCGCTGAAGCGTAATCTGGGCGGAAATTTAAGGACAGCTTTCCGTCCAGTCTCCGTGCACCGGAATCTTAGCGGAAACCTATGTCAGTTTCCGACCTGTTTCTGCGCAACCGGAAACAGGCTAGAAACTTAATAGCAGTTTCCGGTCCATTTCCGCTGGATTTGAAACAGAGCGGAAACTCGCGTTGGTATCTGAGCCGTTTCACAAGCAGGTCGGAAACTTCAATACCAGTTTCCAGTCCATTTCTGCTGCATTGGAAACAGAGCGGAAACTGACATCAGTTTCTGACCAGTTTCCGCTGGAGCGGAATCTGGGCGGAAATTTGACAACAGGTTTTTGTCCAGTTTCCATGTAACGGAATCTTGGCGGAAACCTAGGTCAGTTTCCGATCTGTTTCTGCTCAAGCGGAAGCCGGCTGGAAACTTGAATAGCGGTTTCCAGTCTATTTCCGCTGGATTGGAAACATGGGGGAAACTCGCGTTGGTTTCCGAGCTGTTTCT
Source organism: Hanleya hanleyi (assembly GCA_036873755.1). Taxonomy (NCBI): domain Eukaryota; kingdom Metazoa; phylum Mollusca; class Polyplacophora; order Lepidopleurida; family Hanleyidae; genus Hanleya; species Hanleya hanleyi. The sequence continues at coordinate 1,051 of JAVTVY010037731.1, forward strand.
GCTCGAGCGGAAACAGGTCGGAAACTTCAGTACCAGTTTTCAGTCCTTTTCCGATGCATTGGAAACAGAGCGGAAACTAACATCAGTTTCCCACCCGTTTCCGCTGAAGCGTAATCTGGGCGGAAATTTAACAACAGGTTTCTGTCCAGTTTTCGTGCACCGGATTCTTGGCGGAAACAAAAACACATGTTTCCACTGGTTTCCGCATCACGGAAACAGGCTGGAAATGGGGTGTTACAGTTTCCAACTGGTTTCTGCCAAGAATCCACATTTTTGGAAACCAGTACATTTCACCCAGTGTTGACATGGCAGATAGTGAGATAGTGCCATTGAATGTAGCAATAGCTACAAGTGAGGAATTGATTCATTTGGAAGGTATTGGTGCAGCTAGGGCTAATGCATTAGTAGCTCTCCAAAGACCAGATGAATTGATTCCATTTGAGGAATTTTTGCAAGCAACAAAGTTTACAAAGGAATATGCCTTTGAGTTGTTGTTGCATGAAACCATAACTGGGGTAGAGATGCGGGGTAGTACACTCATGGAGTATCAATTAAAACTTCAAGAAAGTCATCTACGTGGATTGCAAAAGAAATTTGTGGAAAATCCTGTGTTCTTGGAGAGTCAATTGGCCACCAGGGACCACGAGATACAGAAATTCATTAGTGATTTTTCTAGTAGGAATGATCAATGGGGAGAAGTCATTCAGCGTCTTCGGAATGAAGTAGAAACAGTAGTTGATCAGCATCAGGAATTGACTGATCGAGTAGGTGAAATAGAGGAAAAGGTTGATACTCAAGGGCGTCAATTGACCCAAGTGGATATTAAGGTTGAACAATTAGGTCAGCAAGTAAACACGCAAGTAGGCGAAGTGAATGACAGAGTAGGTGAAGTGAATGACAAAGTTGACCAACTAGGTCAACAAGTAAACACTCAAGTAGGTGAACTAGGTCAGCAAGTAAATACTCAAGTAGGTCAAGTGGATGGTAAAGTAGAACAAATGGGGTCAGATATAAGAATTGTCGTTGCATTATTAAGAAACCAACAGGTGGGCGCATCAGAGAGTTCATTGCAGGTAACCTCTGAACAGACAAGGGACGCTCGTCAGGCGGACCTAGCAGGTTCCAAATCGGTCGAATGCAGTTCCGGTTCCAGTAAGGCCATCGCCTGCACCAGTAAATACATTCCATGCTCGGTTGAACGCAGTTGCGGTTCAGCCGAGCAATCACCATGTTCAGGTGAATGTGCCACCTGCACCTGTGAATGCTCCACATGTAGGAGTGGACTTAAATCCACTAAATAATACCTTTCCGGTCGGCGAGGTTGTTCAGCAAGAGCCAACGCAGGAGTCGGCTCAGCAACATGCCGATGAGGGAATATTGGAGGATACCACTGTTCCTACGGCTGTGCTGGACAACTCCCAGATTAGATTTATGGATGGATTGATGAGCGTAATGCCATCGACTCGTGTCTATGGTCATGGCAATCCCTCAGGTATTCGGGGACCAGTTCGTAATTCTGGATTGCCAACTTCCGTTCATACGGGTCCAGCTCGAGGGACGGAGGTTGGTAGTCAAGAAGTCGGTACACAGGCCGTTCGATCAATAGGTGTGCATCAGAATGCAAGGACTTCGACTCCTGCTAGATGTGATGCTGAGGCGGCGAGTCGGCATGCCTTACCTCCATCACTTAGCAATAGGGGGGTGAGGTACGATTCTCAACCGCAGCCCCCTGCGGTAATCAATAATAATGTAGTCCAAGCCCCTGTGCTGGTGGCAACGGATGATGTACCATCAGGAGCAGAAGCTGATACGGATGATAGTGGATGTAATAGTGGCCCCGGTTACTCCCGTGCATCGAGATCTCCGAGGACTAGTAGGTCGACTAGGGGATATCGTAGGCGTAGCCGTAGCCCACATTTATCGAAGACTTTGGTGTTTTCTGGCGCAAAGGATACTTGGATTCCATTTCGAATTAAATTCGAATTGGAATCCAAGATTAGGGCATGGAATAAGAAGAAAGCTCTCCGAAAACTTTTGGAGTGCATGCATGGGAAAGCCATCGAGTATTTCCATGTGCAATCCGTAAGAGACAAGGGAGACTTGGACAGATTAATGGAGAATTTAGAAAAGCGATACGGTATTCGCGAACCTCCGCAAGCAACAAGGCGGCGGTTGCAGGTTGAGGAACGGGGTGCTGATGAGACACTAGAGGATTTTGCGGAAAACTGCAACTATTTGGCATTGAATGCTTATCCTGATGCTCCAGACAGTGTTATTCAAACTGTTTGTGTGGAGCATTTTTTGCGAGGATGCCGGGAGCGACAGGCAGTTGCCTTCGCAATGGAGAAAGAGCCACAAACAATTCAAGAGGCTTTGAAGTATGTGACTCTGTCCTTGCACAATCACAAGTCATTGGCTGTGAAATCTGTTCGGGCTGTGGGCCTGGATCAGAATACAGAGCCTATGATATGGGCAACTGATACGGAAAAGCAGTTAAGTGAGGAGTTGAGGACAACTATAAGGACACTAATTGGGGAGTGCATCCAGGGGAAAGTGAAGGAGTCTCTCCAGAATTCAAGGACCCCGACTGCTATTACTTGCTACACGTGTGGGAAAGTGGGACACAAGAGTTCCCAGTGTGCGCAGTCAACGAAAAACGTGAGATCTCAATTACGGTGTTATAACTGTGATGAGATCGGTCACATAAGCCGTAATTGTCCAACCAGATACGCGCAGGGTCCTTTAAACGCTCAAGGGCTGGGAACGGTGGCCGGTTCTCAGCCCCAAGTGTAAGTCGCCGTGGCCAGAGGAAATGGAGAGGCTCTGTGACAGAGAGAGATGTTTCAGAGACTCCCGCTGTGGCGATCCGGGATATTGCTCTATCTCGTTCTCCTGGTTGGACTATGACCATCCCAGTGCAAGTTGGTTCGACGCCAGTCACGACAGTGGTCGATACAGCTGCACAAGCCACAGTGATGAGTTATGAATTATACTCTAAACTGGGGTTACAAAGATTGTCGTCATCTCCTGTTCGGTTACCTGGGGCGTTCCAGGGATCCTCTAGTATGGGAATGCTAGTTAGGCAGGTACCAATGTCAGTGCTAGATTTTCATTGTACCTGGGACGTCGTGGTTGCTCCATTGATTGATGACCTCTTAGGATTTGACTTTCTGTTTGTCAATAACTGTATCGTGGACTTCAATAAGAATGTCTTAGTTATCGGAGACAGGAAGGTGTCCGCGACCTTGAAGTGTCATGGGGAAGGGGAACCACTGTCAATTAGTAGGGTTACGCTGGCCGAAACGGTTACTGTTCCTCCGCTCACCTCACAGTTGGTTCAGGGTGTGATGCATGGTTTCGCGCCAGTTGATTACGTCTTGGAGCCTGTGATTGACCAGTCAGTTATAATGGTGCCCAAGATGGCAATTCGGGGTGCTTCAAGGGTCCCGATTTGCCTGCGTAATCCCTCTACAAATGAGGTGACAATATCTAGTGGAGCATGGATCGGGACAACGCTGGAACTGGATGGGGTGTACAGCGACCCGAACACTGATACTGTTGCCAAACAAGGGGAGCCTAATATCCGGCAAGTGAATAGCGCTCCTATGACAGATTCCCTACCAGAACATCTGGTACCCTTGTACAAGGCATCCTGTGAGGATTAACCGAGGAACAGGCAGTGAAAGTGAAAGAGGTCCTGGTGGAGTATCAAGATCGGTTCTCCACAGGTGACCTAGATCTAGGTCATTTCACTGACACTGTACATCATATTGAGACCACGGATGCTCGTCCTATCCGTCAGCGCTTGAGACGGACGCCTCGCGGATTTGAAGGGGAGGAGGGAAGACATCTGCAGGCGATGTTGGATGTAGGCGTCATCCAACCTTCCAAATCAGATTGGGCCTCTGCCCCGGTTTTGATCAGGAAGAAGGACGGGTCAGTGAGATATTGTATTGATTTTCGAGCCCTAAATAATATTACGGTAAAAGACGCCTTCCCATTGCCGTTAATTGACGACTGTTTGGATGCGCTGGATGGGGCCGAGTACTTTTGCACGCTAGACCTGGCGGCGGGGTACTGGCAGATCTCGATCGACCCAGCGGATCGCCATAAGACCGCATTCATCACCAAGTGTGGGCTTTTCGAGCATGCCCGGATGGCATTCGGCCTTTGCAATGCTCCGGCCACTTTTCAACGAGCAATGCAGACTGTGCTTCGTGGCCTGACCTGGAAGGTTAGTGCTCGCCTACCTGGATGATGTGGTGGTCGTGGGTCGGACTTTTGACCGAGTATTGGCGAACCTTCGTCTTGTATTACAGCACTTCCGGGATCATAACCTGAAGCTGAAACCGAAGAAGTGCTCTTTGTTTCGGCGAGAGGTAGAATTTCTCGGAAAAACAATCAGCAGGGCACGAATTGCAGTTACAGACAGCAAAATTAGTGCCGTGCGTGCATGGCCGGTGCCTACAGACCGTACAGAACTCCAGGCATTTCTGGGGTTTGTAAACTATCATCGTGATTTTGTAGCCAATTTTGCGAAGATAGCAGGGTGCCTGTATGACTTAACGAAGCCCAAGGCTCATTTTGGTTGGGAGGGAGGGCCGACATCAACAGGCATTCGAGGGACTGAAGGAGGCCGTGATTGGGGCGCCTGTCTTGGTGGTGTTGAGCGCACAATAGCGTACGCCAGTCGAAACCTGGCCCCAACGCAGCGCCGGTATTGTACGACCCGTAAAGAACTTCTAGCGGTCGTAACTTTTACCCGGACTTTTAGGCACTATCTGCTGGGTAAGCCTTTTCTGATTCGTACGGACCACAATAGCTTGGTATGGCTGATTCGATTCCGCCAAATTGAAGGCCAGTTGGCTAGATGGCTGGAGGAACTCAGCCAGTACGACATGACCATCCAGCATAGGGCTGGGGTTGCTCATGGGAATGCCGATGGACTGTCGCGTATCCCAGACTGCTTACCCGCATGTAAATGCTATGTGGCGGGAAGCCAACCAGAATTCCTTCCTTGTGGGAGATGTAAATTCTGTCTGAGAGCCAATAACCAGTGGAGTCGTTTCACAGAGGATGTGGATGATGTGATCCCTTTGGCCACCACTGGTACGGCAGCAATTGCGGTACGGGCTTTGTTCGTCGATCTGGATGACCAGGCTGACCCAGATCCAGACCCTGGGTCGCTAGACGTCATCTCTGAATTATTCTCCCCATCTGAAATGAGGGGAAAACAGTATAATGATGTACAGCTTCGTCCCGTGATTGATCATGTGGAAACCGGACAAACTCCATCAAGACTATTTATGAGCAGTCCAGTGACAAAGCATTTGTGGTTATGTCGTTCTTGCCTGTGACTGAAAGATGGAGTTTTGTACTATCAGTGGGACTATGGTGTGACTTCCAAGCTGAAGTTAGTAGTACCGTCAGAGCTACGTTCTGAAGTGTTGCGCTTAGTGCACGACACAAAGACTGGGGGTCATTTGGGCCGCGATAAGACGTTGGCTTTGACAAAACGTTCTTTCTTTTGGCCCAATTTGATTCGGGACGTAGAACTGTATGTTCGGACATGTGCTACTTGCAACACCAACAAGAAACCGAAAGTGAACCCTAAAGGGGCATTGGGCTCTTTCCATGCAGGAGCACCAATGGAGCGGGTCCATCTGGACATCTTGGGCCCGCTGGTGACTTCGGAAGGGGGAAATCGCTACATCTTAATGATGATTGACCAATTCACTAAATGGCTGGAGATTTGCCCCCTTCCTGAGCAATCGGCGGAAAGCGTCGCAAAGGCATGTCTTGAGGGGTTCATAGTGCGATTTGGAGTACCGTTGCAGGTGCATACCGATCAAGGCAGGAACTTTGTCGGTAACCTGTTCTCTGAATTTTGCAAGGTCTTTGAAGTCACGAAATCTCGTACTACCCCTTACCGCCCCTGTTCCAATGGTCAGGTGGAACGGTATAATCGTCTGTTGCTCCAGGTGATTCGTTGTTACCTGGAGAATAGGCAGATGGACTGGGATAAACACCTCCCATTAATCGGAATGGCTATTCGGTCTATGCCGAATCGCGATACCGGTTTCTCTCCCAACATGTTGATGTTGGGGCAGGAAGTCATTATGCCAGTGGACATTCTATTGGGAGTAGCAGAGGTTAACATGCAAAAGTTCACGGGGGATGCTTACTTGGTAAACCTCTTGAAACATATGGAGGAAGTGCATCGCCTGGCCCGAGAACGGATCGGGGTTACTCAAAATAGACAAAACCGTACCTATGATCTGAAAATCCAATCCCTGACCTATGAGGTGGGGAACTTGGTTTATCGTAGGGACTTAGCCGTCAAACTTGGACAGAGCAAGAAATTGCGACCGATCTTTGCGGGCCCCTTTGTCGTGAGTTATCCCCATGTCTGTACCGGGTGGAGAGCAGGAAGAAGTCCCATTTGTGGCATCATGGTGTTTTACGTCAATGCCAGGACAGGGACATCCCTCTATGGGTACGACGGAGACGTCACGCTGTACTGAGTTTAGTTAGGGCATCCGACACGGGAAAGTCTGGATCAGGACGAGTACCAAGTTTAGAATCCGTAAAGCTTTCTTCGGGGGAAGTCACCCCTGACTCGGGAAAGTCTGGACAAGGACGAGTACCAGATTGGGTATCAGTGGAGCCTTCCCCTGAGGAGGGCACACAACCTGTACTGCATGCCCCTGGTGTTGTAGGGGATCCCGTTCCTCTCGGTTTGACAGATGAAGTTCCGGATTGGAACTTGGACTTATTGTTTGCGGAACCGCGAGAAGTTAAGAAACCGCGACCGGCAAAAGTGCACGAAGATACTACTTCGGTTTTACCGATGATAGAGCCCCGTGTTACACGAGGGGGTCGGAAGGTTCGAAAACCCCAGTTTTTGTCAGCATATGACTGCTCCTAGATAAGGAGGTCTAGGGTCATGTTAGAATTTTCTTTGGTGTTGATGCTAGAGGAAAAGGATAATCATGCTATGCTATGTCAAAAGTGAGCAGACTCGTCCAAAAGGTCCTAGGTGCATCCTGGGTCACTTGCACAAGTCAAAATGTACTTTGGGGAGATGCATAATTAATAATGGAAAAAAAATTATGTGTAGCCTGCTTCCAATGAATAAGTGGAGTAGGTTAGAGGAATTAGGGCAAGTGAAGTTGTGATGTCTTGTTGTTGTGCAAGATGTCATTGATGAAGTCATATTCGTCATATGGATTGTGATTGGTGACGTTATTGTTTGTGATGTCTTGTTGTTGTGCAAGATGTCATTGGTGATGTCATATTTGTCATATAGATTGGATTGGTGACGTTATTGTTTGTGATGTTGTATAGAAGTCATTGTCTTGGGGGCCCAAGTTGTTTGGTTTGTGTGGTTGGATGTCGGGTTTTGTTGGTGTGTAATTAGATTTTAGTTGCTTTTGATGTGGTGTGAGACATTTTTGTTTTTTTTCTTTGATTTTCAGAAAAGAAAAAAAAGATTAAAAGGCCATGTTTAGGGAAACTTTTTCAATTAAGCCGGGGAAGAAGGGGGGTAGGGGGGAGGAGAAAAGGGGAAAAATTTCTTCCGACGATGTTTGGTATAGTGCAGAATCGGTGGGTGGGGAGGATACTACGGGAGATAGTACGGCTGGATCTTGGGGGACTGGATTATCGAATTTAGGGATGGAGGGGGAATTAACGGGGGAAGAATCAAGTAGGGAGGAATGGACTGAGTGGGATCTTTCGAATTGGGGGGAAAAATTAATTTATGTACCAGAGTTAGAAGGGGCTGTGGGAGGGATAGGAGTAGGTAGAGGGAGGGGAATATTTGGGGAATTAGGAGCTGTGGGAGGGATAGGAGTAGGTAGGGGGAGGGGAATATTTGGAGAATTGGGAGGGGCTATGGGAGGGATAGGTGTAGGCAGGGGTAGGGCAGTGACGGTGGAGCATTGGGGGGGTCCGGGGTTTGGAGGGGAAAGCTGGCAGGCTGTGTACCCTCCGCTGGCCTCGGACTCCACAGTGCCTCCACCGGCAATGGACACTGGGGACGCCCCTGGGAGTGGATCGAGTCCGGGATCGGGTGGGGGACGCTGGGAGGCTGTTAACCACCTGTCGACCCCGGGTTCGGTTGACTCCCAATCTGTAGCTCGGATCAACGCCATCTTCCGAGAGGGGCACCAGTGTCCCTTGTGTACTTGGACCGGCACCCGCCCCAGGAGACATCTGGAGCGGAATCATTTTCCGTTTTGGATGTCCCCCGAGGTGGCGTGCTGGTCTTGTAAAGTTCACCAATCCGGCCTGTGTTTTACGCTAAAACACGGGCTGGAACCAGGACATGAATCCATGGAGGAGTGGGCACTCACGGACACTCGGTGGTGGAACTGGGTGGCCCTCTTCCATGGATTCCTCCACACTTTGATGCCAATCCTGGGGGTCCGGACATATCCAGAATTATTGGGATATGTCCGGGTTCACAGGTTGTATTCAGATGACCCCTGTCTTCGTCCCGCAGCCACCCGGCAGACTATCATGATGGGATTTGACCTGGCTTACGGGACGGAGCCAGGGAATATCTGTTGGGTCCCCCAACCTCGGTTGGTGCTCTGATGGACTGGCGAATACTGGCCAGGTTACTGGCCATCCTGCCAGTCCATCTGAGGGATGAGTTCCGGACGCTAGAAAGGCCGATGGACTCCTCGGGTCTGGACAACCCCTTGTGGGCTGCTCAGGCTCATCCGCCCCCGAGGTTGGTTGACTCACATTGCCACTTGGATGTCGTCCTCGGTCGCCTCCACGGTAGATATACCTTGGAGGCCATCGGGGACGAAGTCGGAACAGTACATCTGTTGCGTACCCCGGTGGTAATGGAACATGTGGTGTGTAATCTTGTTTTCCCGGGGAGCTGGAAGTCTAAATCTCTAACCGCGCTCCTCGGGGATCCAAGAGTGCATGCCACATATGGACTGCACCCCCACCAGGCCAGCCGTCCTGTGGACCAGAAAACCAAGGATAAACTTCATCAATTTCTGGGGTCCCCAAGATGTGTTGGTCTGGGGGAGGTCGGTCTTGACTACGAGGACCATGTGTCTGCCGTGGAGCTCCGGTATCAGGCTGATTTCCTGAGGGAAATCCTGCCATTGGCGCTCCCGCGGAACCTCCCGGTCGTCATTCATTGCCGGGAAAATACCCGGAGGAGTGGCTGCCGGGACGGCGAAGGGCGGACCATGGCCCTCGAGGATCTTCTGGGAATCTTGGGGGAGACGTTACCTGCCACGCATCAGGTCCATCTGCACTGCTTCCTCAGGAGCCCTGCTGCCCCCGAGTCAGGCACTTCCCAAATGCCATATTTGGGGTGAGCGCCCGGGCCTTCAACTGCGAGGACACCAGGGCTGCTGTACAGGGCTTGTCTATGGACCGGTTGCTGGTCGAGTCTGATGCACCCGTTCAGTCTCCTCGAGGATTCCCGCGGATCAACACCCCCTGGGGTGTGTGGCCCGTTATTCAATGGGTGGCCGGGGTAAAAAATCTGCCACCCCGGCTGGTCGCGGAGATAACCCGGCGGAACACCTGCCGATTCTACCATCTTTCGGCATAGGGCGTTGCGCCGGGTGGTCTCCGGAAAACGGGCTTAGCACTCCAGGGGAAAAACAGGATTGGGGTGGGTCTTGAGATGGGGGTCCTGGGTGGGGGGACGCTGGTAGGCGGTCTTGCCTCTGGGGCCTCGCATCTATTTCTCAGGACTCATCCCAGGGGAAAACAGATGGGGACGGGGGTGATTGTTTTTTATTTTTTTGAGAATGGGGCTTTTTGGGGGGAGAAAGCTAGTAGGCAGTTCTCCCTCTTTAGCTTCCTATTCTAGTGAATATTTTAATAGTTATTTTATTCACACACGCTGAGTACAAAACGGGAGACACTTATTGCCTGTTATTAGCCTCAGTTTTTCATAAAAGCTGAAAATAAATGAAGGAGAGTTACAAGAACTTAAGCTTTAAAGTTTTTTTTGTCACCCTTTAGGATTACATAGCCCTTTTTATTAGTAGGCAGAAATGCCCAATTCTAGGCCTAAATATTTGTAAGGCCGTTGAAGGATCTTAAAGAATTGGTGGGTTGGGGGACTTGTCAGCTCCGTGCTCAGCTTGTGTGGTTGGCTCCAGGCTAAATGGCTGATGAGCCATCTAAATTTTGAGGAGGGAGGGGATAAGGCTGCTAGGCCTTGGAGTACATTTCTTAAGGTTAATTTTTATGGGTAGCTTTTGGATTTTCCACTGGGGCAGCTAGCAGGCATGCCCCGGTGGGGGGGGGGGAAGGGGGGTGTTCAGTAGCCACGCGGTCTGCTAACAGACTGAAGTTGAGGTTTAGAAAGAAAGAAGTAGAGTATTTCTTTGAATCTGTTTTAATAGTGCATCATTTTTAGTGCAGAGATAGAGAAGTTTTAGTGTCGGCATTTTTGAGGCTGGCGTAGCTTATTTGTAAGTGCAGGACATGCTAGGCAGAAATGCTGGAGTAATGGGAACTGCACCATTTTAAGTGTAGCATAAGGTTTAGGAATATCCGGGAGTTTTTAGGGACATATTTTGAAGTTAGGACAGTTAGGGTAGGGATAGGGCTGGATGTAAAAGACGATAAAAAAAACTGGAAGGCTGAAAGGCTGGAAATAACCCACCCCAAAAATCAGGAGGGGGAAGGGTGTGGTAGTGGCCGCTGAGATCATCTTGAACCAGCGAAGATGGCCGGAAAGTCCCGAAGACCCTCAGCCAATGAAAAGCTAGAAGGCTGAAAACGGGAGATCGGGGAGTCCGTGCTTAAACTCGCCCCAGTCGACTACATCCAGCCGTACTGATAAGAGGTACTATATACAGCCGGAGGGATATGCAGGATCTATTATACAGGTAAGCCTGCCGCATCTTCTCTCGGACTGAGTGCTACTTCAGGATTGATACCAAATCAATACCTTCAAACTAGACATCGCATTTACAAGAAATCTTAATGGATGAACGCACAGAATGCAACATCGCATTACAAGACATGAAAATGCGACTTTTAATCATTCCTTCATTTTAGGGCTACAGTCACCTTTGACCAACATTTTTTTATGTAACTCATTGTGTCGCCCTAATGCATCTAATCGCACAAAAATAAGTTACTTTTACTCATTTCCTGATTTTGGGGGCACATGAAATTTTTGTACAGGACACAGTCTTCCCCCGATGCAGATATTTATAATTTCATGATTTTGAGAGTCAGTCAGCTTTTACCTTGACCGACATTTTCGCATGTGACACATCATGTCTCTCTAATGTATCTACTACATGTAACACACACAAAATGTTATTTTTAATACTTTCCTAATTTTGGGGTCACAGTGACGTAATTTTTGGTTTGTGACACTTCATCCCCCCCAATAAATGCACTCATAACCAAGAGTTCAACTGAACCCACCCAAAATACACCAGTAGAAAAATACAGTTGATAAACAACATTTTCATCTCCAGAATGTTGTTATAGACAAAGGTTAACAATACAGATGATCCTATCTGGACTTGAAACAAACAAAATAATAATAACAAATGAAATAATATGGCGATACATATCGCATGCTGATAGCAAAATACGAACGTAGCGTGCAAGATCTATGGGGCTACGTTTCGTAACATGTGTCTAATTCCGCTTAACCCGGGGCTAGGGGCCGTATGAGCCCATGTACTTCAAGATCCTCATGGTACTCATATGAACAGTCACAATCAAAGCGTGACTGAGGTACATCATTTTTAGATGACGACTCTATAACGAATATTATGGATTAAGAATACTGATCAGCGATACGGATTTGATATTTTGGAACATCATGATGTCTTGCCGGCATCATTGAAAACTGTTGACCGCTTCTCTCTTGCAGGAAACAAGCCTATGTTTATGTATACTTTTGTCTTTTTGAATTTGGTGCTAATACTGTAATATGGAAATGGAATAGGTCTTTGGATTATGGACGCGGATATTCTCTAATGGACGACGGCTGGATTATGAATGACGGACTAGACGCTTGTAATTAGTACATGTATCAGCTGCAAAATTAAGTTCATCAGCCTGATAAATGTGGAACATTGCATGTATTGGAAGCCTTGGCGAACGAATTTAACAATTAACGAAATGAAAACAGTGAACAAATGAGAATAAATCTTTATCCATAACAAGCAAATACATGTAACCATGACAGCATGGTAATGCAAAGAACAATCCAGCTGTGCAAATGGTTTATAACCAAACACCAACATTTGAATGTAACTTCACTGGGGAAAGAGTTGCATTTACGAGGACAGTGGGTGCGGAATAAAAGTATTTCAGATGAAAGCAAGGGGAGTAAATGAAGAAAATGTCGAATTCGCTCGAAAAAAATTTGTGCACATCTGACCTACACGTGGTATTCCCCCACCCCCAAGTATGCGCTTATGTATCAGAAACTTTAAAAAAAACTTTGTGTTAGTATAAGCTGCAAAAGTAAGGTCATAAGCATTATGAATGTGGGATATTGCATGCACTGGAAGTGCTGGTGAATAAAATTAACAATGAACAAAGTGAAAACAAATTAACAATGAACAAAGTGAACAACTGAGAATAAATCTTTATCCATAACAAGCAAATACATGTACATGTAACCAGGACAACATGGTAATGCAAAGAACAATCAAGCTGTGCAAATGGTTCATAACCAAACACCAACATTTGAATGTAACTTCAATGAGGAAAGAGTTGCATTCACTAGCACAGTGCGTGCGAAACAAGAAAATTTCAGATAAAATCAAGGGCAATAACTGAAGAAAATGTCGAATCCGCTCAACAACAAGTTTGTGCACATCCACACATGTTATTTCCCCACCTCTGGTTACATGTATGCGATTATGTACGTAGAACAAGCAAATACATGTAACCCTGTAAACATGGTAAAGCAAAGAACAAACAAATTGGGCAAATGGTTCATAAGCAAACACTAACATTTGAATGTAAGTTAACCAGGAAAGAGTTGCATTTATGAGGACAGTGGGTGCGAAATAACATTTCAGATAAAATCAAGGGAAATAACTGAAGAAAACGTCGAATCCGCTCAAAAAAAGTTTGTGCACATCTACACATGGTATTCCCCACCCCAGTTATGGGCTTACATGTATGTAAGCATTAGAAACTTTTAAAAAAACTTTGTGTTAGTACATGTATAAGCTGCAAAAGTAAGGTCATCAGCCTTATGAATGTGGGACATTGCATGGAGTGGAAGTGCTGGTGAATAAAATGAACAAAGTGAAAACAGATTAACAATGAACAAAGTGAACAACTTCAGAATAAATATTTATCCATAACAAGCAAATACATGTAACCATGAAAACACGGTAAAGCAAAGAACAAACAAACTGGGCAAATGTTTCATAACCAAACACCAACATTTACGACAACAGTGGGTGTGAAATAAAAGCATTTGAGATAAAATCAAAGGGAGTTAATGAAAAAAATATCGAATCCGTTCAAAACAATCATTCCATAGATTGCTAGTATTGGCAAACAAAATTAACAATGAACAAAGTGAAAACAAATTAACAATGAACAAAGTGAACAACTGAGAATAAATCTTGATGCATAACAAGCGAATACATGTAAATGTAACCATGAAAACATGGTAAAGCTAAGAACAAACAAACTGGGCAAATGGTTCATAACCAACACCAACATTTCAAAGTAACTTCACTCTGGACAGAGTTGCATTTACGAGAACAGTGGATGCGAAATAAAAGGATTTGATATAAAATCGAAGGGAGTAACTGAAGAAAATGTCCAATCCGTTCAAAAAAAGATTGTGCACATCTACATGTACACATGGTATTCCCCCACCCCCAGTTATGCGCTTATGCAAGTATCAGAAACTTAAAAAAAGTGTGTGTTAGTATAAGCTGTAAAAGTAAGCTCATCAGCCTTATGAATGTGGGAGATTGCATGCACTGGGTGAACAAAATTAACAATGAACAAAGTGAAAAAACATTAGCAATGAACAAAGTGAACAACTTGAGAATAAATCTTCATTCATAACAAGCAAATACATGTAACCACAAAAGCATGGTAAAGCAAAAAAACAAATAAACTGGGCAAAAGTTTCATAACCAAATACCAACATTTGAATGTAACAGTAACTTCATTGAGGAAAGAGATGCATTCACGAGGACAGTGGGTGCGAAATAAGAACATTTCACACAAAATCAAGGGCAATAACTTAAGAAAATGTCGAATCCGCTCAAAAAAGTTTGTGCACATCTAAACATGGTATTCCCCCCACCTCTGGTTACATGTATGCGCTTATGTATGTATCAGTAACTTTACAGCAAACATTGTAAGCTGCAAAAGTAAGCTCATCAGCCTGATGAATGTGGAACATTGCATACATTGCAAGTATCGGCAAACAAAATTTACAATGAACAAAGTGAAAACTAATTAACAATGAACAAAGTGAACAACTGAGAATAAATCGTTATGCATAACAAGCAAATACATGTAACTATGAAAACATGGTAAAGCAAAGAACAAACAAACTGTGCAAATGGTTCATAACCAAACACTAACATTTGAATGTAACTTCACTGAGGAGAGAGTTGCATTCACGAGCACAGTGGGTGCGAAATAAGAACATTTCAGATAAAATCAAGGGAAATAACTGAAGAAAATGTTGAATCCGCTGGCAATGATTTGGTGTAACACTCAATATAATTGACAAAGTATCTGCTGAAAGTTGTATTGTCAGTGTTTTGTCCAGGATATTACCTTTTCAAAATTTACAAAGTGAAAACAGATTAACAATGAACAAAGTGAAGAACTGAGAATAAATCTTTATGCATAACAAGCAAATACATGTAACCATGAAAACATGGCAAAGAACAAACAAACTGGGCAAATGGTTCATAACCAAACACCAACATTTGACTGTAACGGACGGACAGACGCAGATGGCGACGACAAAAAATGTAAATGTTTGATAGAGCACCCATTTCCTCTCAGTGCTGCTAAACTGAAATTGTACGAAATTGCACCATGTTAGAATTTAATCATTGTGTATTGTAGGGTTTGCAACAGAGCGCCAGATGCAGAGGATGGAACTAGAACGTTTGCATTCCCTCCGTGAGTACTGTAATATACATACACATCTTTTGTAAAGTTTTATTTCAATTTGATGTTCCGAATTTAAAAATCCATTCTTATTTGAATGTCAAGTTGTCAACTTTATTTGAATTTATTTGTATTGAATGTTAAGAATTTCAAAGTATGAAACAAAATAATACATGTTCATATACATGTACGAATTCATGTTTTAATTTATAGTTTTCCTTTTGAGCTGAAGTTCTGCATTTCCAGTGAATATTAAAAAAAAAATTTAAAATGTTGTTACACTGTTTGTTCTAAAATGCCTCACTTCCTACATTGATCAGTGCAATTATTGGACTTCAGCGAAACGCATTCTGTATGATAATATTTTATTTGTTTACTGTCACTTGTCTCGCACAAAACAGATTATGGGGTGCTACTGTACATGTACAAGCTGAGAGAGGAACCATTCACATCATTGGATATTGCTAATGGACAGCAAATGCGAGCATGGTTTTACAAATCCGTCATATTATGGTTTGTGTATGCTGAGGATGTAATTGAGGCATTCAGGCATGTACACCAAGTAGATTGGAACGATATGCAAGAGGTGGGAAACTTGGCGTCTGGTCACTAAAAAGCAACCATATGTCTCTACAGTATCTCAGCCACGCTTTTATTGCAGTTGTTCATGTGGAGACTATGAATTATCCACATGGTCCAACTGGCTTAAGCGGGAATAGATACGGGAGCTGGAGGACAGATGAGCTGAAACAATTCATCCGATGTTAATGCAGGAGCATCTAGGACGTCGGATGGAGTAAACGTGTCAGCCTGGTAAATGCAACCTATAGAAACTCCCCCCCCCCCTCCAGAAAAAAAACAACATTTGGACTAA
>JAVTVY010037732.1:0-16269 GCA_036873755.1 Hanleya hanleyi
AATGAATAAGTCCGCATGCAGACGTCCCATCATATCGACCGAGTGACTCGGTGCCGTGAATTCCAATCTCTCCGTATAGCCGTCATTATCAGGACTCGCCTCCATCTGGCCTGGGGTATCTCGGTAGAACAACGATGCTGTCAAATACGACTATTTAGCGTCACGTCCGTAGGATAACAGTGTTTCGATGTAGGCTCGGTATGGGTATGTGTTCGTCGACGCGCTCACAAGTTTATCACTGAGTGATATATCCACTTGCTGGAATAGCGAATGGAGCCAGAGATTCACTGGACCCACGGGCGCATCTGCTTTGAGGTCAGACCCATCTTTATTGGTGATTTTAGCTTTCACGTACTGGTACGTATGTGCTAAATCCAGGTATGGCGTGTCAGCGTTGGTGATGGTGAATTCAAAGGGACCAGTGGCTGTAATGCTGGAAAGGGGAAGATGCTCCACCCATTGGCCCACCTGGGTAGGTGGTACGGTCCACAAATCAAATTCACTGTTGGTAGAAGGACACGACTCGGCGTGGATGAAAGCCATATTTAAGAAAAGATATCCTGTGTCTTCGATGTGCGTCGTCGCTGGATCGGACTGCTTTGACGCCACGCGTCACCATCGGAAGAAAAGTTTTGACGATGCTGCCGAGTATGTTCCCCAGCCCATGCTCGCGCTGAATACGCACTCCACTGAACACGGGTAGACTACCCCCGGCTTGTTTGATGTAATGATCGACGTAACTGGATGTATTGCATTGATAAGGCACGTTCATTATGCGAAGTGAACCGTTCGGACTTGACGGAAATGAAGTGTCAGTACCGCTTTTCCACGCTCGAATACGATCGGTTGACCGGTATCGTCTCTTATATCGATAATGATGGAGCTAATATCGATGTGCTTGAAACTGTGGGTGACAGTCCTTGCCTTTCACCGGACAGACGCGTAGTAGAGGTACGTTGCTGTCTCCGACAATGTGTGCATCGACCGCGTCTGAGTAGATGTACAGATCATACAAACCACCACGCATGTCCATTGTACTGTAGGTGGACTCGGCAGTGAAGTCTACTTCGGTAGGACCCGCATACAGATTATCACGCAGTTCTAACAGTTGTTTTAGAGATTTGCTGAATTCTATACCCACGTTGGCAGTCAGTCTCAACTGGAACTTCTGATTGTATTCGTTAAACGACAGGAAAACGGAATCTTTGAATGGGAGGGGTTCTGTCTTGTTAGCCATTGGGCGACCGATCTTACCCTCCACGAGTTCACACAACGCCTTGATGAACTCTTTGGGGGTGTGGTACTGGCCTTGAGGGAGTGCAAAGAGATGCGGGTGCTGTTGTGCGGGATCACATACCACACCGTGTCATCTTTCACGTTGTACCACGTATACGGGTACAGGATATCTACCAGACCACATTCCCAACGACCAAGCAGGTGCAAGGGTTGGGGTAACTGTGTTTCGTAGTGAGTTAAGATATTCTTCGGGAACACCTCTGCCGAGCTGTTACTTGGTAGGGTGAGGTAAAACATGGCGACTGAGCTTTCCTGCCACCGCTCCCGGTATTAATAGTCGTCCCAGGCCTTGGGCGGTTGTACCCGGCGTCGTGATCGTCGCGGTGATTTGCTATGTATCAAGGCTCTCGAGCGCTGGAGCCTCTTGACCGGGGGTGGTGTTTTAAAGGGCAGAAAAGAAGGTGCACGTCGTTGTGGTGTTTTGGGTTGTGTCTCCGGTTCCCACGCGGCTTCCCAAGTCCGTGGGGGTTGCGTCTGTCAATGCGACTTGCGAGGTGCGTGCACCGGTGATTGGTGGGACCGCTGCATCCAGGCCCAGCGCTGGGGATTCCCCACCAATTCCTGTGGTACATGCATGTCTTTCAAGCCTTGGGGCAAAAACCCCCCATCCTTGAGGATCCGTGTGTGACCTGCGTTGACGCATTAACTCATTCATTAAATCCGTCATGTGGGTACCGGGGACCACCTGGTTCTGTACCAGTAGTTCGCCTTTATCATTCCAAGTCATGTTATGATTATCTTTCACCCGTTGTAATACCAGGCCAGCTTGTTTCTTGAACGATGCAGTACACTCTTTGAGATTTCGTCTTCGACCCACTGTGGGGCTGTGGGTGGTACACCTGGTAATGTTGGCTGTTGGAGCGGTACTGAGGTCGTTGGTGTGTCGCGTGGTGGTGGTGGTGGTGCTGGGGTAGAGAGGGTTTTGTATTGGTCCATGAACGTTATGTATCGCAGAAGCGTCTCATTGTACCGTTGTACTTTCTCACTGTCGCTTAACCCCGGTCGTTGTAAGATCTGACGCATCTCTTCATCGAGTGAGTTTAACGTACTGACGGTGGAGGGTACGGGGTATGGTGATTGGAGGCTTTGAAGGAGCCTTGTGGTTCGTTGTCGGCCTAACAGTCCGCCCAATATCGGACCCACCACGGAAGCGGCCAACGGTGCTAAGATTGCCCCGAGAAAGCCACCTTTCTGTAAAACCTTCTTAGCTTGAGAGACTCGCTTGTGGACTAGGGTTCGCAGACCTGTCTTATGCTTGAACAACTTGGTCCTCTGAGCTGGAGTCAGTGGTACGTTGCCTTTTAACAGGTTATACCCGATCTCGCACCGACAACGTACAAGGTCAGGGTCCGCGCCGCGTACAATGGTTCGGACCAACTCGGGTGGGACCGTCTTCAATACACGGAGCGTCGGGGCGTGCTTCCGTACTCATGCAGACATCATGTGCAACTAACGCCGGACCTCTCAACCCCACCCTTTTTATTATGGGTCTACAAAGACAACATTCCAAGCGTCTAGTCCGTCATTCATAATTCAGCCGTCGTCCATTAGAGAATATCCGCGTCCATAATCCAAAGACCTATTCCATTTTCCATATAACAGTATTAGCACCAAATTCAAAAAGACAATCATAGTATACAAAAACATAGGCTTGTTTCCTGCAAGAGAGAAGCGGTCAACAGTTTTCAATGATGCCGGCAAGACATCATGATGTTCCAAAAATATCAAATCCGTGTCGCTGATCAGTATTCTTAATCCATAATATTCGTTGTAAAGTCGTCATCTAAAGAATGATGTATCTCAGTCACGCTTTGATTGTGACTGTTCATATGAGTACCATGAGGATCTTGAAGTACATGGGTTCATACGGCCCCTAGCCCCGGGTTAAGCGGAATTAGACACAAGTTACGAAACGTAGCGCCATAGATCTTGCACGCTACGTTCGTATTTTGCTATCAGCATGCGATATGTATCGCCAAATTTGAGAAACTTTGAGTGTAAGCGCTTGGTGGAATAGCCCTGTGTTTTAAGTTTCTGCACCAGTGTTTTGTGACGTTGATTAAAATCGTCACATTTAACACAGGATCTAGCAAATGCTACTAAGCGAGATATGTATACGCCATATGCAGGTCCCACTGGAATATTACTGTCCAGAAAGGGATAGTTTACGATGTCGAAATTGTAATCATCTCTTTTGTCATAAAGTCGACGAGAGAGAATGCCCGCTTCATTTTTATAGAGATATAGATCTAAATATGATGTGCCTGTAGGGCTATCTGTAGTTTCCTTCAAATCCAGTGAAGGTGGATATATATCCTTCACTGCGTCATTTATGTAGCGATTATCCACAGCGAGAAGATCGTCTATAAGACCAAGAAGGGTGTTTAGTCCGGTAGCCACTCGCGAGAACATGTCATTCCGTAGCACCCCCCGCGTAGATTTTGTTTGGCTTCTTTTTCATGAAGGTCAACATCTCCCGGTCAATTAAATACCTGATGTAGATATCTACAGTGATGCCTAAGGTTGCTACATGCAATTGTTTGATGCTGAGTGGTTTTGAAAAATTTAAAACCGGAATGAGGGTAGGGGTAATTCAGCTTTCATATTTTTATTGCCCCTGCGCTTCGCGATCTGAAACTTACACAAATTTACCTCCGAATAATGACCTTTCAGATAAAACAGTCCAAATTCCCCTAGCTAATATAGCCACGTTATAGTGACGTCATAAGCTCGAGAAGCCTTTGTCTCATGAGTTTTGGGAAATATTTTCTCCGATTTTCTCTGTTTCTTTCGCAGTAATCCATTCTTGATGATATTTGACATATAATCTTGAAAGATATATGTCTCCCGTTTAATTCTAGACCAGATACCTCTTTCTACTAAGTCTCGTTTGACCTCAGCATGGATTCATATAGATGTTATCCGGTCATGACATCATTAAATCCAAATGGGGGTAGGGGAGATTACCCTCCCATATCTTCTTTTGTTCGCGGTTTATCATACTGAAATGCTCCACACATTGCTTTTGGATATCGACCTGAAAGATAGAGTAATCAGACTTCCTGTAACTTCTTTAGTTTCGTCGCTATGACGTCATGAATATAGAAATTGTATTTTTCCATTATTTGTGTCTGATTATCGCGCCTTGTTCTGTTTTTTCTTTCTTTATTTCTATAAAATGTAACGATTATATATCTGGATAGTATTTCAAAAGGTTTCATTTGAACCAAGTGTCGTACAGAAGTAAATTAATATGATTTTGTGGGTGACAAACTAATAATCTGGCCTGAAATAAAACAGAAAAACAAAATCTGATTGAGAATGTCTCACAAAAATATGTCCACTCAAGGTTATATTGTGAAAACTTGGATTATAATGAATTTTACATGGGTATACGTAACTTTAATACAATCACAGCAAGGGATTGGGAGGAAACATTAATTGTAATGAATAAGAAACGACTTCATTGCTGGAGATTGTCTGTTTGTTCAATCTTGTTTGCAATGAAATATGGGTAGAATCGAAATGGCGACCGTGTTGGGGTAGTCTGATATCTCGGTAAACTAAAATGGTATAGGGGCCGTGAGGATACTTCATAGTCTCCACATGAATATCTGCAATAAAAGCGCGGCCGAGATACTTAGGCTACGTTCGAGAATCCACCTCATTCTTGTGTCTGAATGTGAGGTGCCGAGGGAAGCCGAGTCATATGATGGCCTTTCAGCTGCCAGACGTCGTCAATTTTCCCCACCTTTCTGCATATCGCTCCATTGTATTACCTGTAAATGGTAGCTATCTGCTGGTGGACTGTTAGTCCCTGAGGCCCGCCCCCTGTACATAACAACACATATAAGGGAAGTGGGAAGAGGTGCCGACATACTGACAGAGCCACGTACATGACTTCACAGTATAGTCTTCCGGTTAACCTATTATAAAGCACATACCAAGAATTTAACGATTCGTGATATGTGTTGTATCTCAGGTACGCTTTTATTGTACCTGTTCATGCGGCAACTTGGATGATATGACCACACGGCCCCTAGCACCGGCATAAGCGGTATTAGATACAAATCTAGAGAGTCATTCTATTTGTCATTCGACAAATCTATTTGTCATTCGACAAATATGTGTAGGTTTATTATTTTGGCGGGAAATTTAAGCCGTACGACGTCGGGCATTACAGGTTAGTTTTTCAAGGTATTCTTGCATTTACCATGTTTACCCCATGCTGAGACATTTACGCCATCAGACGTCCTCGATGCTCATCCATTAACATCAAACGAGTTATTTGTTTGAGCTGATCTGTCATCACAGCGCCCGAGCTAGTGGATACTTCATATTTTTCACACGAACGGCTGCAATAACCGCTGGCGGGGTGTCTTTTCATGTTTCCGCGGTCCCAACATTGTGGCACCATAATACGTGATAGATATATGGACTGGTCTTTGGTGTAAACGTTAGGGTAAACGGACACTTTGACCCTATCTCCCTTCCCCGACTGCAAGTGGACTAGTCCAGATGCGACCATGATGTCATAATGCTATTAAATATTCATGGTAAGGGCGCGCAGAACACCAAATTCAATTGTAATTCTTAATATTCTATATAGCGACATGTACGATTGGGGAGCATTGATAGGATATTAATTTATTAAGATTGGGGGTTATTTGGATATCATGTGTTTTCACATAGTGTTCAAATGAACATCGCATTCAGAGCGTGACTGATACTCTGGACACGACTTGGAATTCATTTGGATAAAGAATAATGATCAGTGATTTCGGAGTTTATGTATAGCACATCATTATGTCTTGCTAACATCATTGAAAACTGCTTTTCTTGTATTTATTTCATACACATTGGAATTGAGGCTAACTTTCATACGAAATAGGTCGTATTATTGCGATTATTGAAGAGGAAATTCTTTATGGACTGCGGCTGATTATTGAATCTTGAGATCGAATTTGACACTTGCAAGTGATATAACTATTGTATTGACAAATTTATATGTAATGGAAGTAGTAGTGAAAGGCTAAATTGAGCCCAATTGACCTCAGAAATTTGCATATTGGGGGAGGTCACAGAGGTCAAGTGCACTATAGTTCCGGCAGAATGACCAAAAGCTACCTCCAACACAGGAGAGTTCCAATTGTTGCAGGGAATGTTTTCATCCGCGATGATGCGGTCTGGCGGTGATGCGGTCGCGGGAAAAAGCTTCCGCGGAGAAAAAGTAGTCCCAAGACTTCAAATACGCTGCATGGTCCGATGGGGTCGAGTGAGGTATCAAAGTGAAGCATTCGTGAAGGGACATCTAATGGGCTGGGTGTGGGGTTGAAATATCGGCATTCTGCGCATGCGCGGTGGCCCAAGGGTATGCAAATAGCGGTTTTGGAGCTAGGGGAGTTACTAATGGTCCGATGGGGTCATATGAGGTATCCATGTGAAGCATTCGTGAAGGGGCATCTGATGGGCTGGGTGTGGGGTTGAACTATCGGCATTCTGCGCATGCGCGGTGGCCCAAGGGTATGAAAATAGCCGTTTTGGAGCTAGGGGAGCCACTAATGGGCCGATGGAGTTCTATGAGGTATCAAAGTGAAGCATTCGTGAAGGGCATCTGATGGGCTGGGTGTGGGGTTGAAATATCGGCATTCTGCGCATGCGCGGTGGCCAAAGGGTATGAAAATAGACGTTTTGGAGCTAGAGGAGTCACTAATGAGCCGATGGAGTTGAGTGAGGTATCAATGTGAAGCCTATGTGAGGGGACATCCGATTGGACTAGGGGCTCGGCCGTTGTCCACATTCTGCGCATGCGCAGACAGGGAATTCTGGGAAAAGGGTGTAGAAATAGACGTTTTAGGGTTTAGGTGAGCCCCTAATGATCCAATGGGGTCATATGAGGTATCAGTGTGAAGCATTCGTGAAGGGGCATCTGATGGGCTGGGTGTGGGATTGAAATATCGGCATTCTGTGCATGCGCGGTGGCCAAAGGGTATGGAAATACACGTTTGGGAGCTAGGGGAGTCCCTAATGGGCCGATGGAGTCGTATGAGGTATCAAAGTGAAGCCTATGTGAAGGGGCATCCAGTCATGGGTGGATGCATGTAAACATTTTCCTGAAAAAAAGCGGAATACGCACTTTACCCCTAAAATAGGGGAAAACCCCTATCACCTCTAGCCAAAAGGGCTAATATCGGTTCCCGGGCTTATTGGGACCTGCCTATCAAGTCAATAGGGTGATGTGAATAACAACAAGTTCAGCAATGTTCATACAGTTTATTATCCCCAATGTTACATCATACCCAGGCTGGGGGAGCCGCCCTGGGTATGTTTAGTATGCTCACAGCAAAACAGATTGAAATATCTAGCACCATGTTTTATTATTTAACGCACCGTCACATTAGGTACAAGTGTTTACTGAGCTCAAGTCAACGATCAGCATGTAGACATAGAGAGTATGTACAGCATGTTATGGTATTCATCAGTGCACGAGTGACGCATTCAACCGATGGCGGTGGTGGATCAGCTTGGTAAGGAAAAACGTAACATTGGTCACCCTCTTCACTGTCCACTTGGTGTTGGGTCGTTGTTGCTGGGCCCATTCCAAGCGATCCACGGTGTCCAGTTTCTCCAGCATCGTCTCTAGTGACCTCCGGTGAATGATGGTAAACGGTTGGTCGTACACTGGGTTGATGGCACTGGAATAGAAATAGCGCAATTCACCCGTCATCTTATGGCATAAGATGTACCCAAATGCTACATTTAATGTGAAGGCCGTAGGTTGGTCATTGAAGATGGTTTCCACGTAGCTGCGTAGACGGGTGAGGTTGGTCAGTGGGAAATTGTAGATATCTTGAATAGGGCGATGTCGGTGGAAACAGTGCCGTGTCATGGACCAATGGCGCCGATCGATGTCACTCACTGGATGGTTGTCCTGTAAGAGATCGCTAGGAACATTTATGGGTTCGTCCAGAAAATGTTCGATGTATGGCGTATGACTCGAAACCGTAACGGTGGGGTCCGGCTGGAAATCCAGGCTCTTCCCAACTGTGGGTATAGGCGGGCTCTCCGTCATCGCATCACCAGTGGCGTTCGTCTTCCCGGGCTTATCTTCACTGGGTCTGACATTCCGCGGCTCCTCTTCAGTAGGAAGTTGTCGCCAAAACCGTAGAGACGGGGCATGAATCAAACGCTGATGCCGTCTTAACTGACTGCGTCGTTTGAAGAGTTGACCACAAACCTTACATTGTTCCGTCGCGCCCTCGTGGAATGAGCGTTCGTGGCGCAGTAAATGATCCTCCCGAT
The DNA here is from genome assembly GCA_036873755.1 of Hanleya hanleyi. Lineage (NCBI taxonomy): Eukaryota > Metazoa > Mollusca > Polyplacophora > Lepidopleurida > Hanleyidae > Hanleya > Hanleya hanleyi. The sequence goes on from JAVTVY010037732.1 coordinate 8,599, forward strand.
TAAATGACCGTGCGCAGGTTATACAAGTATACCGTGCATCGTTGTGGGTGGAGGCCTCGTGGCGTCGTAAATTATCTAGACGAGTAAACTGCTTCTGGCAAGTTGTGCAAGTGAACATCTTGGTGGTTGACAGAGTGTCTGATGAAACGGCAAGGCCGCTTCCCTTTTATAGCACGCTAGCTGGCGATCTATTTTTAGCACACTTAGTTCAACTAGTGACCTTATGGCCCAAGCGAGTATAACAAGTGCCACGCACGGTGTATAAAACCCTACCCAACAGGTACACTATAAAGCCACCTCTCTAACCGTTCGCTTTTCATTCCCCACCATGGCAGCGAGCGGAACAGAGCTTCCGTTATTCCAACTGACGTCCGACGTCTACCTCATCGTCAATGACGATCACCTGGAGCTGGTCCAAGACGCACCGCAGAAGGTGAAGATTTTGTTATCGCTATCAGGCTGGACTCTATTGACACGATTGTTACAGGGAAAAGACCCCGAAAGGGATTTCATGCACGTGGAAGTCGGCGTGCACATACGCACTGCTGGAGAGGATTCCCTTTTTCCCCGGTTGGAACAGAGTGGAGGTCCCTATATCACACTCTGTCCACCCTTATGGATGGCACTGAAAGATGTACTCCCCGAGGTGGATGACTTACTACACCCCGAGGTGAAAGAAGGGACTGTGGCTACCCGGAGGCTTACACCTGGCTGCACCCTATTGTTGTACCCCAAACGAGTGGACCTCATCGATAGCGGACTTAGGTGTTGGTGTACGTCTGAACCCAAAGCGCGTGTCTCTTTGTCACCGGAAGGCTGGACTACCTTGAAACGGGTGTTGTTGGGTCACCTGGACGGTGATAGCATTCACCTGTGTGACGACGTCTACATTTTCTGCGGTCCCTATTTTGCTCGACTCCTCTGTCTGAAGCGAGGTGGTTTTACTCTGGACCCTGATCTATGGACGGCTTTGGAACAAGTAGTCCCCATTGTCGATGAAGTACTATCTCTATAGGAGCCACATAACCCATCAGAATAGTACGTATCACGCACTACACCCGTAGAGCTACATCTAGGCGCGCATGTGTGACATGGTCTATAAAACACGTCCCTCTGGATCCCACACCTTCATTTCTACGGTTGCAGAGCCATGACGGAGATCCAGCCCTATGCGACTCGCATTTTACAGCATGCCACCGTGGTTAATTCACTCACGGCGAGCAGTGGTCCGGTCCATGTTTGCAGATGGCGACGACAACGAGGGGCGACGCCAGATCCTGAACGAGTTCACAGAAGCGGTCCTCGACAGAGTGCGCTCGATGGAGAGGTGTGCCATCACTCACCACTACTGGACTATGACAGCCATCCTTGATGCTCGGGCTATGGACCACGAGCGCTCACGCCGGAACCAGCGACGGCTGGTTGGCCTAGTCATGGTCTGTGCCTTATTGACCCTGGCGCTGTGGCATTGACAGTGGGACCTCACCATAAATACGAGGGTCAGACAGAGTGTGTGTCATTCACCGTTCGCCATTGGATCAAGCATGTCACCAGTCCTACGAGCCATCCTTCCCCTTACACCCCGGGTGGGGTTACACGTCTATGAAGACAAAGTCACCCTCGTGGAAGACCGTGGAGATGTTTGCTGGTCGCCCGCTGAGACCGTATCGAATACGGTTACGCTACACCGTGACGGCTGAACCAAATTTAAACGGGTGTTGAGCGGCGAGCTCGATGGACACCTCATCCACATAGACAATGCCATCTACGTATACCGTGGACCCTTCTTCCCACGCCTGAGCCGCTACCAAGACCATACGCGAGGCTTCACCCTAGACTCCGATCTGTGGACAGCCTTCGAGAAAGTGGTGCCTATCGTGGACCAGCGGTCATCAGACGAGTTGGAGTGGGCTCGTGCCCTGAGAGAAGCAGCGGCAGAACCCAATGAACAAATGTCTAGCCATGAACCAGACCACGATGCCATTGATTATCCGGCTAGACTCAGTCAGCCCAGTGACATGACCACCCGATCCTTTGATCTCATGGGGTTCTCCCTATCAATACGAGAGACTGTCAAATCTGGTACCATTCACGTACTGACCATGACGGAGCATATAATACGGGCGTATCTCAGCTTGACCCCCGAGGTTTTCCTGCACGTGTATGCGGATAAGGTCGATATCATGGAGGAGATGGGAGACATCTGTGATGCGGAGCCTACACAACCGTGCCCGGCCCACATTCGTCTGTCCCGGGAGGGCTGGACCAAATTCAAACGGGTGTTGTCTGGTGAACTGGACGGCGACCTCATCCACTTGTGTCACGATGTGTACATCCGACGCGGCCCTTTCTTTGCTCAATTGGCTCGGCTAGATGGGGTACAGTGCATTTTACCCTTCACCCTGATCTATGGTCTGCATTGGAAGATGCCGTGGTAGATGTGGATCAAGTGCTTATCAAGCGGTCATCAGACGAGTTGGACTGGTCATTTACCATGGACACTGTGGAAGCCAACGAAGAAAATCAGAAAGAAACTCCGGCCCAAGATATACCCGTTATAAATAAACGATAGAGCCAGGGTCCATCATCATTTGTCACCATGAAGCGCTGGGAGAAGGTGTTGGATAACTTATACTACAGTCCCGACAGTCCGGCGGCCTATAGTGCATTGTCGGCTCTCTATCGAGCAGCCAAACCCCAGGGGATACAACGTGCCCAAGTCCGAGATTGGTTAAGAAAAGAAGACACCTATACCTTACATCGATCTGTCCGTCGCCATTTTCTACGGAACCGGGTCATCGTGGGAGGAATAGATGCCCAGTGGCAAGCGGATTTGGTCGATATGAGCGCCTTTGCCAAACACAACGATGGGAATCGGTATATCTTGACGTGCATCGATATCCTATCGAAGTATGCGTGGGTGGTACCCATCCGGACGAAAACGGGGGCGAATCTCATAGCGGCGTTCAAAGACAGCCCCCATTACCGTGACCCAACGCAATGAAGCCCAAGTCCGGCATGTCTTGTACCCCAGGCAATCGCAGCGAACGACGAATGAGGTGTACAAGGTCGCGGACCCTGTACGGATCAGTAAAGTCAAAGGTCAATTTGAGAAAAGTTACTTGCCCAACTGGAGCGATGAGCACTTCCTGATTAAACGGCGCCTACCCCAACAGCAGCGAGTCTATGAACTGGAAGATCTTCAAGGGGAACCGTTGCTAGGGACGTTTTACGAGATGGAATTACAGCCTGTCGTAAAAACACAGCAAGACTACTACACGGTGGAGCAGATTTTGAAAACGGAACGTCGACGTGGCAAACTGTTTCATTTCGTCAAATGGCAAGGCTGGCCCAGTTCCTTCAATTCCTGGGTCGCTGCCAACCAGGTGAAACGACTATAAAGCCAGACACCACTACCGTCATCCTTCATTCCACGTTCCGACCACAGTGCTATGGACAAACAGCAGCTGCCTCTGAACACAGCGTCTCCCAAAACGCGCAAAGCGCAAGTGGGCTTTGTGGTGATAGTGCTAACCCTGCTGAGTGTGTTGTACGGAGGTGTGTTTTACGACGTAGCCTATGTCAGCACGCTACTTAACCAACTGAGAACACCAGCCATCAGTGAAACCAGTCTACAGATAGCACCAGTCAACCCCGTATCGAGCCCAGTCACCACCACACCCCGTGTACAAGCCACATCGAGCTCCACGTCGAGCTCCACACCAAGCTCAACATCTACACCAAGTACACCCAGTACGTCTGAAGACCCACCGGCTTTCATCCCTCACAGTGAACAGACAACGACGACCGAGGTTGTACCCACCACCATCATCACTCGCAGTGAACAGACAACGACGACCGACGTTGTACCCACCACCACCACTCCAGTTCACTCGTACGAAATTAACAAGAGCGAGTTACCACGACAACGGATACACCTCGAACCATGGACCCTCGGTGGCAGCATCCCTTCACGTGTCTCATCGCAGGACCGACGGGCTCCGCCAAAACGCACTTCGTCCGGAAGCTCCTTCAACACGCCGACAGCATGATCACCCCACCCATTGCCCGAGTCGCGTGGTGTTATGGAGAATAGCAGGAAGCGTATGCAGCAATGCCCCACATCACGTTCGTGGAAGGCCTACCCAACCTGGCCGATTTAGAACCAGACACCTTGGTGGTTCTGGATGATCTCATGGCGGAGACGGATGCGCGGGTCACCCAACTCTTTACCAAAGGCAGCCACCATCGACGGCTCAGCATCATCTACATTGTGCAGAATCTGTTCAGTAAAAACAAAGAACATCGGAACATCAGCTTAAATGCCCACTACCTGGTGGTCTGAAAACCCGAGAGATACCACTCAACTGCTGCACCTGGCGAGACAGATATATCCCGGCCGCACACCGTTTGCGTTGGAAGCCTTTAAAGATGCCACAACCCCTCAGCACGGGTATATGCTCTTCGACCTCAAGCAAGCCACCCGCGACCACCTTCGACTACGGACCGGCATCTTTCCCGGAGAGACCCACCACGTGTACATACAAAAATAATGTAAACACATCCACAGTGGCGCCCCCAGCTGGAGTGTGTGTTTGATGATGGGGATAATAAAAAGAATTAATACCACAGCATGGTTGACTTTGTCTCTGTTCTCTGAAGTAGATAAAAAGAGCAGAGTTGTGGGTTCTAGCATTAGTTGTACATGATGTCTGCGCGAGTACGGTAGCACGCTCCCACGCTCCGTGTATTGAAGACGGCCCCACCCGAGTTGGTCCGAACCATTGTACGCGGTGCGGACCCTGACCTTGTACGCTGTCTGTGCGAGATGGGGTACAACCTGTTAAAAGGCAACGTACCACTGACTCCGGCTCAGAAGACCAAGTTGGCCAAGCATAAGACAGGTCTCCGAACCCTAGTCCAGAAGCGGGCCCCACAAACACAAAAGAAAAAGGTGTTACAGAAAGGCGGCTTTCTCGGGGCCATCTTAGCACCGTTGGCCGCTTCCGTGTTGGGTCCAGTATTGGGTGGACTCTTCGGCCGACAATGAACCACACGAAAAAATGGTCCTCGTCGAACCACGGTTCCTTCAAAACCTCCAATCGCCCTACCCTGTCCCACCTACGGTGAAGACCATAAACACCCTCGATGGAGAGATGCAACAGATCTTACAGAGACCGGGGTTAAGCGACAGTGAGAAAGTACAACGGTACAATGAGTTGGTGGGGAACCCCCACCGCTGGGCCTTTATGCAGCGAACCCAGCAATCGCCGAGTGGCCCACTACCTTCTTGGGAATCCGAATGGGAACCGAAGTCACCCCCCAAAACGCCACCACCACAACGGGCACCTTCTTTTCAAACCTTTAAAAAACCATCCTTGATCAGGACACCCCACATCTCCAGAGCCGTGACACGTAGCAAGTCAACGCGACGAACACGACGCCGGACACAACCGCCCAAGGCCTGGAACACCTATTAAAACCAACAGCAGCAGCAGGACAACTCAGTCGCCATGTTTTACCTCACCCTACCCAGTAACAGTTCGCTGGATGTGTTTCCTGACAACACCGTGGCCAAGTACGTGACCCAGTTACCGCAACCGTTGCATTTACCATATCCAATACCCTTACTCGTGGTACAACGTGCGAGCCAATGAAGTGTGGTACGAGGTGACCTACGAAGGAAAAGACACCCCACTCACCCTCCCCGAAGGCCAATACGATACTCCCAAGGAGTTCATGGGTGGGCTGTCAAGACTGTTGCATTATAAGGCTGTACGGGAGGTCACGAATAATTCAAAACCCATCAAAGACTATCCCTTCAAGAATCACGTGGACTTCGATTACAACGCACACAACGACAAGGCACAGCTTATCGTCACCGCCAACGCGAGTTTCGTACTGAGTCCTATCCTACAGCAAATGCTGGGTTTCGATCTACGGACGTTCGCTGGTCCCACCGCCCACCAAGGCGAGATCCCGATGGATATGAAGTCGGGTATGTACGGACTCTACGTCTACTCGGACGTGGTGGACAACCACATCGTGGGCGATATCAACACACCTCTGTTACGGGTGGTGCCCATTAAAAAGTTGTATGGAGATCAAGTCACCCACAGTTTCACCCACATGCTCTACCTGCCCGTACTACAAACGATCACGGTGGATATAAGAGATGACACGGGACGACCGGTGGCATTCGAACGCGGGAAAGTGGTGCTGACACTTCATTTTCGACAAGCACGTGCTCCCCACTTTGTATAATGAAGGTGCCTTACGAGTGCGATGCACGCAGCTATATGGACTATTATGCCCAACAGGCCGGGGGTGGCTTTCCGGTTTTTAGTGGTGCACGCATGCAACGTGGACATGGACTGGGGAACATACTCGGGAGCATCGTCAAAACGTTCCTGCCCTTGGTCACGCGTGGGGTGAAAGCAATCGGCAAACAAGCTGCACTGCAAGTGGCCGGTGATGTGTTGGGGGGTACGGCACCCAAAGAAGCCTTGAAACGGCGGGCCAAAGAAGCGGGAGGCGTCTTGGTGGCCAAAGCACAACGCACCGTAGGGAATAAAAGACCTGCCCCACCGAGACCACGCACCAGTCGACGACCGACCCAGCGACGACGCACATCGAAGACCCGGGATATCTTTTCTTAAACATGTCCTTGATCCACGCCGAGTCCTGCCCCTCCACCAACAGTGAATTTGATTTGTGGACCGTCCGCCCACACAGACCAGTGCCGAACAAGGATTATGGGTGGAGCATCTCCCGCTGTCCAGCATCAACGCAACAGGGCCCATCGAGTTCACCATCAGTAATGCGGATACGGCCTATGTGGATTTAGCCCATACATACTTGTATGTGAAAGCCAAGATCGTCAATGGAGATGGCACCAGAATCGCCGACCAAGCAACGGTGGGCCCGACGAATCTCTGGCTGCACTCGATGTTTCAACAGGTGGATATATTTCTCAGCGACAAACTCATCAGTGACTCGACCAACACGTACCCCTATCGAGCCTACATCGAGACGCTGTTGTCGCATGGACGAGAGGCTAAAAAATCTCAACTGACAGCCGCTTTATTCTACCAGGACAAAGCCGAGCACATGGGCGCAGAGAACGACAATACGGGATATAGCAAACGGAAGGCTTTGACCGCGAACGGCGTCGCGGTGGATCTCATGGGTCGATTGCACGCAGACATGTTCATGCAAGACCGATACCTCTTGAACAAGATCCCCATTAAAATCCGACTGATACGGGCGCCTCCGACCTTCGCCTTGATGGCCACTAACGTAGACGGGCATGCAGCTGACTATAAGATTGTCATCGAAGACGCAGTTCTGTATGTCCGAAAAGTGAAACCGAATCCAGCCGTTCAATTGGGACACATGAAAGCCTTGGAAACAAAACCAGCCCAGTACCCTATCCGACGTGTACAAAACAAAGTGTTCTCTGTCTGCTGGAAATATGAGCGCCAACAAAGAAAACCTGTTCCTGGGGGAACTACCCAAGCGATTGATCCTGGCCTGTGTGGAAAATACCAGTTTCAGTGGAGCCTACCCAGAGAATCCGTTTGACTTTAAACATTTCAGCATCAATTTTGTGGCCCTGCATGTGGATGGACAACAGGTGCCAGCCACGGCCCTAACACCGAACTTTGGGCG